>JACEIK010004169.1:1858-31005 GCA_018107945.1 Datura stramonium | reverse complement strand
CATCTTAGCTCCATAAAAAGTACATTTTTCCTGCAAAACAACGCTAATCATGTTGGTTAGTATGAATTCACACTTTCCTACAATTTACATGAGAATGTACTAACATTGTTTGATAAACAAGGCAAAAACGACACATTTGAGTATCACTTGGGCATATAAATATGCCCCAGATCAGGTTCATCTTGATGAAGTCTCGCACCCTAGCTGCTGCCGCATTCCCATTTTGGTTCACATGAGCCATAGCATGTTGATTGAGCTGAGTGTTAATTGCCTGTGCTAGACATTGAAATTCCGCCCTGGACTCGGCATGAGTAAGCTGCTCCGATAAAGAATCATATGGAGCTGGTAGAACTGGCTGATGCTCGTCTCCATTGCCATTTCCATGGCCATTACCATTTCCATTTCTTCTTTCATTAACTTGGTGGGAAGGAATGTTTCTGCAAACGTGCATAGCACGAGCTATAGGAATAGAGAGATGTACTTCATTGCACGACATAGATCATGAAAGAAGGGAAGTTTCCTAAAACATCTCATAGCCTCTTCCCCATAAGTGTGTCACACTTCACACCCATGGAAAAGGCTCTACATAACGTATCTTTCAGACACCCAAGGATAGACCTAAAACCTAATGCTCTAATACCAAGTTTGTCACAACCCGAGTTGGGACCCAGAATCGAGACCCGAAACCTAGAACCATGAATGGCTCCAAGCTAACCCATGGCACAAACATAGCATGAATAAGAGCATTACTAAGTGAAAATAAAGCTTGAACATGACATAAGCGGAAGGCTGCATAGCATATCAACATAAATGTAAACGAGAACCAACATCATCGAAACATTTATTCAAGCTGTCTGAAAAGCCTCTAAAAATTTGATGACCTGATGGGACAACACCCACAACTACCTCGCGAAGTCTCAAACTAAAAGACAAGCACAAAATATACATAATCAAAATTGATGTCCTCAGATCAAGAGGACTCACCAAAACTGTGATAGATCTGGATCGAGCGGGAGCAAACTAACGACGGGACTAAGATGGATCAGCCGAACCTATATCATGGGACGATATGGCATAGAGTATGGGGCCAATACTTTGAATATACTTAGTATGTAGAGAAAGCAAAACATGCTAGTTAACCAATAGTATAAAATTATGAATATAAGTCAAGATAGAACATGAGAGTGAAGGAAACATGTTAAAAGACATATTACTGAAATAAATATATTCATACGCTATTCATCATAAGCTGAATATAATAACACAAGGCTTAGGAATAGAAATCATATAGCATACTATTCTTAAAATCATAAGTAAAAACTCATAAACTGTTAATGGGTCAAATATTCTATAAAACATAATATCATAAGTTATGAAAATGAGTAACTAAAAACATGAGGACAATGGAGACTTCGTCTTAACCAACACCATCATGATAAAGCATACATGATGCCCCAACTATCTCACTCAAGTTGGCCGAGCCATCCTAAGCTTGCCAAGGCTAGGAACGATTAAGGCGTGATATCACTTGAGAATCCTCGTAGGGTTTGAACATGAATATATACCTACGGTGGCTCATAACTTCTGAGACTCGGGGTTTTCCTGAACTCCTAGCCTACTCGATGCTAGATACTACTCCCAAAAACATGTACATCGCTCATAATCATTATTGCGACAATATAGTTTAACTTGCATGGGCTAGCCGAAATATGTAATAATAATCAAATTTGACATGTGTGAAATATTCAAGAAAGGATCATAGAGTTTTCCATGATACTTGAACTTTAAGTACAGTTTGATATGAAGCAGCAACAGAAAGAGGATGTGCTTATGAAATATGGAATGCATGTTTATGACGCAAGGCAAAAAGTTAAAGATGTTATGGATAAATTTACACCTACTGAGGTATAACCCTCATTCGAGGACAACTGATTTTAAGGGGGGAGGATGTTACACACCGAACAAATATTGATGATTATTTGATGTTTATATATTGTATTAATGGAATTATGGGCTGTATGTTGGCCATAAGTGAGGAGTCAAACCTGTGCAAAGGGAAAAGCGAAGAGTATTTGAAGTTTATAAGTAAGGGTCAACTTTAAATTTCCATATCTCCAAATATGCAATGATATAGATGTCCTATAACCTATCAAATTAAAGGTATTTGAATCTAGTTTTCAATAAATAAAATGCTCGTCAATCGGAGTTTAGAGTAAAAAATTATGCTCATTTGAAGACAGCACTATTAGCAGGGAAAGCACCTTAGCACGCGAGCGCGAGACAGGCAGGCAGCAGGTGCATGCGCGAGGGCACGTCTCATGGGCGCCACACGCGGGCACCGCCCAGGCTGGCCAGCCCGCCTATATGAAGTAATTTTGAGCTAGAAAGATCATTTCTACTCCATTTTGCTTTATTTTGTTTTTCATAATTTAGAGAATTCAAAGCCCTATAACATGGTGAAATGATATCCTAGGTAATAAACTTCACTCTTGTCTCTTTTAGCCTTTGGGAAGAGAACCCTGGAAGAAAGTCATGGTTTGTTGTTGTCTTGTTATTGATTGTGGAGTTGCTGCATTTTTGAGCTGGTTATAGGAAGAGGAAAGACTAGGATCCTACTCCCACTTTAGCTAATAACATCTCCAAGAAAGGGTAAGTAATTCCCTCTTTAATTTCTATGAGTTGGTGAGGTTAAAAGTCGGAGAACCTTGTACTATTGTGTTGCTTTTTTGTATGATTCCTGTGGCATGTAGCTGCTCAATTTTTCCAGAACTTTGGGGAAATGAAGCTTTTGCTTGTTGTGGTTGTAAAGTGGACTTGGAAGGATCCTTAATGTGCAAGCTTGAAAGGAAGGTTTTTGGCAAAGTTAGAATCGACATGCCAAGGTATGTAAAGGCATCTCTTTCCTTATTTTTCAGGCATGAAACTAAGTCATTGAAAGGACTAATATTCCTGTGATTTTAAAATCGTATTGTGGAATTTATGATTCTGTCCAAACGGTTGGAAGTACTTGGAATTAAGCTTGAATCATTAAGAATGTTTGAAACAAACAAATGTGAAGCGAAAGACATAATTTCTATACGATTGTTGTGGTAGTTGTAAATCTATTCTGAAGTCCCCTTAACCTGGGCACCGTGTGCTGGTCCTTTGTAGTAGATTGTATATGTGATGTTGATATGTTAAGATCTGGTCACTAAGTGAAATTGGTAAAACTTAATCTAAGAAGATGACGCTAAGTTGATTGAGGGTAAATGAGCTTATTGAAATGACATTTTCATAATATGGTTATTCCCAATTATATGTTTATGTTTTAAGGTTCTTAAGTGAAAAAGGAGATTATAGGTTTCCCCTCCTTAAAGTGAAGCAAGCATCACATAACAAATAAGCTATGTTGATAAATGTTAATGACGAAAGCACGGCTAAGTTGTTTATCTTTTTGAGACGTTATAAAAGGAAAGATAAGAGTAAATGTTAGACCATTTAACGTAATATGTAAGTTATATTCTCTCTATCTGTAATTGATTTCAAGAACCTTTGAACAATGTTAAAATATAAGCAAGATGAGGTTTAAGAGATAAGCTTGTCGTTTAGGTAAAAAGGTAAGTGCGTATAAGAATTGATGAAATAGTGAACACAAAAATAAAGACTTAAGTGTAGAGTGAATCATGTTTGAAAAAGAAGTGAAGATGAATAAGGAGAGTAGAGATAAAGGTTTTAACGTAGATGAGAAGGGTTACGATTGTGAACAAGTTAGGCAATGGCTAGCAAGATTAACTCTATTCTAAAGATGTTTAGCAAAAGAGTTATAAATTAAGTTGTTTATGTTCAGTATGTGTTAATTTGATGAATAGCCAGTAAAGTGTTAACCTTCTGTGAAATAATTAGAGTTGAACGTCTATAAAATAGTAACCTAAGTTAAAGAGAGCTTTCTACTATTCCCCTAATCGATTATGTTAAATTAATTATCCTAAGTATTGGATTATCTTACAGGTCGTAAAAAGGTTAATCCTCAAAACTTCGAAGTTGTTTATGTAGATGTTAGGATTTCTCAAGCTCCTTAGTTAGTCGCCAAGGTTGTGTAAGGTATCTTAATGTTTTCCGAATTACGGCTATAAGTCTTTATTTGCCTATAAGGAAGAACTTAGAGAGTTGGTTATGAGTTCCCAAGTTGAACAGCTCCAAATTTCATATTCTTAAGTTATGTCTCACATCCCTAAGTTACGTTAAAACGTGTGATTCTAATCTAAGAAGTTTTCAAGAAATGATATTTCGAGAATCATGCTAATGTCTCATTCAAGTATTTGAAGTTGCATACAAGTCTAAGAACTCAAGTCTTTATAAGTCTTTCTAGTAAGAAGTCTCAAAGAATACGCTTTTCATATTATAACATACAGTTGAATTCTTTCAGTTATACTCAAGTCATATATCTATATGTTTAGCTCTTGTTGAGTTATCATTTGAATTTCCTAAATTCAGAGGAGAGATTCTCCCACGTACCAATGTTCCTAATATCTAAGTAAGTATAAGCACTAGCTATGATAATGATCAGCTAAGCTCAGAACCTTTAAATCCTAGGACGTCTCCTGGAGGTCACTCAGTTAACCAAATATGAATTTATATGTTATACAAAAGTCTCATACATCGTATGTCTACAGTTTAGCTCTCAACTTTATATATATGTTAAGCATTATAATAAATAATTCCAAGCTCCAAGTTATAAGTTCCATGTTTTCCTGCAAATAAGACAAAAAATTAAGAACTATATGTGCTCATCGATATGATAAGTTTGATAACAAAATTTCAGTGTATAGTTGTCGATCCATGTAAAGGAACCACCTTATGGGCAGTATATATATGTAGTTTACAGATGTTACAAGATGTATAAAAATTAGAATCTATGTACTTCTATTCAAGAGATACATTAAATTGGTAAGATTATTTATAGGACATTGCTTGTAAACCTACTAAAGTTTTTATGTTGCCTAAACCTCCTGAAGGTCCTTTGAGTCAGTGAGTCGACATGTTTGTATATAATTTGACATCTTTACATGATATATGTGAATATTTGCTAGCTTTACATGGTATGTGTGCTAACTTGCATTTATGTGTTACAAAAGAGACCTATTCCGACCACAGATTTAGCATTTATCATTTCAATGCTATATATGTTAAATTGATTCAGTATAAGTTCTATTGGCTCCATTCATGATTATGATTGAGATATTTCTATTTTACTCCAGTATGGTACACCGGCTGGAGATTTTTTTAATTTTAACTCGATATTGTACACCGACTAAAGATATTTCTATTTTACCCCGGTATGGTACACCGGCTGAAAGATCTTTTGTTCTTCTTATATACAAGATCGTGATTGGATTTGCATATTTTTGGTAAAGAGAATAATCTTATCCTTTGAGAATAATAAAAAATGGACAGTGTTAAAATATTTTTATTTTACCCCAGTATGGTATACTGGCTGGAGATATTTTATTTTACCCCGATATGATACACCATCTGGAGATATTTTTATTTTACCCCAGTTATGATTCACCGGTTGGAGATATTTTTGTTTTACCTCGATATAGCCACAAGTTTGATGGCCTGCATTTGGTTTANTTTTACCTCGATATAGTACACCGGCTGGAGATATTTTTATTTTACCCCCATATGGTACATCAACTATAGATATTTTTAGTTTACCCAGTGTGGTACACTAATTGGAGGTATTTTTACATGAATTTTATGGTTGGATGGACACCGGAATTACAGTTATAGCTTTTCTTGTCCATTACTTGGTTATATTTGCACTTCAGTATTGAGTTATTGTCAGGTTTGGTTTCCAGGATTCCAGGTTGTTACTACTCTTTATTTCTTGCTCAATTATCATAACTATCTTATATGTTTACAGTTTTCAGCCTTACATACCAGTACATTTCATTCGTACTGATGTCCCTTCGCCTGGAGACCTGCATTCATGATGCAGGTGTAGGTAGAGGCCCTGATTGCCAATTGCAGTAGCGGATCGTGAGATCAGCGGATGTGTTTGTATGCTCCTTTCTTCCTGGAGCTAGGTCTTACTTATTTCAGCTTGAGTTTTGAGTTATGGTTACAGGTAGGTCAAAGCCCTGTTCTGAACACTAGTTTAGTTTACTCATTAGAGGCTTTGTGGATTTAGTATATATTGTATCATTAAGTTTGTGACCTTGTCGGCTTTCCGTTGCTTGGTTTAGCAAAGTCATGGCCTTATCGGCATTTCAGTTATTTATTTGTGGAAGTTAAGACCTTATGGGTCCAAATGTTTACTCCAGTCGATTGTGACAGGTGGCCTGGAAGGCCTAGGTGTTACAGTTATAGATGTTATATATTCAGCTTCCCAGTCAGTCAGGTAATAGGAGTCAGTCGCGCCCTTCCCCAGTTTTGGGGCATGACTAATAGAGAGTTAGTTCATCGCATGTCATAGATCATGAAAGAAGGAAAATTTCCTAAAACATCTCGTATCATCTTCCCCATAAGTGTGGTGTGTTTCATACCCATGAATGGCTCCCACATAGAATCATGTTGTCGGCGTGTACAATCACCCAAATAGAATAATATTGTTAACGTGTAAAAGGTGACCCTATAATGAAATCTACCTTGATCTCCTACCACATCCAAGAAGGAATATTGATACCCTGTAGCATACCTCTCAGCCTGTGATGCTCAACCATTCTAGCCTACACTCCTCGCTCGGGCCCTTATTTATACTAAAGTCTGAGTCCAACGACATACCTCATCCATGTTCAAGCCTAACTCGACCACACCTCCGGCAACCTAGAGTTATCCACTAAGAACATTACTTCCCCTTTAACAAGAAAGTCACACAAGTTCGAGCTCTAATCAAGAAGTAACTAGTCACACCATACTATGGTCTACCTATATTTCACCACCTCATTCAATCCTATCACTTATGATTATCCCATTTCTCCTTGTAGTTAACGCTACTCAAGAATTCCCCTATCTCCCAGGCTTGGCTAATAACTACACATCATGAACTTCTACATACTTGGCACCTATTGAAGGAATAGAGAGTTATCCTAAACATACACATTGTTACAATTATTTCCATCATGGGGGAACATACATAGGGCTTAGAGTAAGGATATTGTGAACATGAATCATTCAAGAAATCTAAGCAGGGAATATACCTGATATAGCACGACCTTATGAGTCGCTAAGGCATATCTTAAGGACCAAGTTCATAGAGCAGGGCATGCTGAGAGACATGAGTTTACATACATAATGAGTTTCTTGACATGAAGCTGAGTCTTATGAAGTCATGGAGTAAGACTGAGATTTCTGATCGAAGCGATTACCTATCATCCTAGGAATCTGAACATAAGCATGAGTAGAGCGTGATGTAGACTAAAACACAAGGAAAAACATCTGAATTGGAATGGGTCGACTACCCCTAGATATTATTTCTAGAACTTTATTACTAGGAATACCTCAAGACTTGACTTGGCCCTTCACTTATCATCTCCCACTTAGTTTAAAGCCATCATTCTAAGGATCTTAGATCCTTTCTTAAGGCTAGGCTAATATCACTAGCTCCTAACTTCCTATTTACCTCTAAAGCTATCGTTGAAGACTTCACATTTATAATCATTTTACACCAGCTACCAGGCAAGTCTCATACTAGAATCTTAAAAGGAGTTTTTATACTTTACTCTGTGGCTCCTCGGCCTAACAACATGAGAGCATCAACCTAGAAGGCGCATAACATACTTTTGACTATTTTTGGCAAGTCTCCCTGATCCTAGAGTGATGATAGAGCATAGCAATGGTCCTGACACTGCCCACTATCTACATTAGTTGATGCACCCTGTTGAGGTGGGCAAGTTGTTTGAGCTATTAAAGAGGTGACTATAGCTCTACTTTTGCCTCGTTTGGCTGCTGGGAAATCTTAAAGCTTATGGCTCGTCTTGCTGCACTAGAAGCAAGCATCCAAACCAGGAATGCACTCTCCTAGGTGATTCTTTCCGCGGCTCTTTCAAACTGGATAAGTACGCTCCTGTGGCATGCTTCTCTGATCCTTAGTGCCTAACGCTTTATCTCTAGGATCACCTCCGAGCCTAGAGGAAACACTGGTTACCGATGGTGCCAGGACCAATGACTTGTGATGGGGCAGTGGTCAATGTCCACCACTTGTCCTTTGCTGGAAAACCTCACAGTTTCCTATCTTGGATCTCTTGTTCCCTTTTCCTCTTTCCCTAAACCTCCCATCTGACTTTGAACGGTGGGACTTAGACAGGCCCTTCTCAGTGAAATCCTGAATCCTGGTAGTAGTCGTCCATCAAGTAGTGTTAGTAGGTGCTATTGCCTGCTAGGTTAGATGAGCGACCCTAATGCACATCACCATCCTAAAGGCAACTTCGAGCTTGACATCAATAATTTGCCCACTAAGGGGGCCTACTAGAGTTGGTGGGGCTAGCTGATTTCCATCAATGATTTCTCTTCCACTTTCTCTCCTGGGAGGCATTCTCTGTGATCACGTATAGCACGAGTTGGAAGAGGATAGAGAGTTGAACTTATCGCATGATATAGGACATGAACAAAGGGATGTTTCCTAAAAAGTTTCATATCCTCTTCCTCATAAGTGTGGAATGCTTCATACCCATGAAAAAGACTCTACTTAACATGGCTTTCAGACACCCTAGGACACTTTAAAACCTAATTCTCCAATACCAAGTTTCTCACAGCTCGAGCATGGACCTCAGATCTCAGACCGCGACACGGGACCTAGAACGACAAATGGCTCCAAGCTAATCCATGGCACATCCATAACATGAATAAGAGCATAACTAAAGTGAAAATGAATCATAAACATGGATAAGAAGAAGTCTTGAATATATAAAGCATGAACAAGGATGATAAGTCACAGCACTGAGCCATCTAGTACATAATTTTCTGAAAGCCTCTACTCATAAGATAAGCTGATGGGAAAACACCCCCAACTAGCTCGCTAAGTCTGAAATGAAAAGACAAGAACATAACACCATAAGCTAATAAACATCCTCGAAAGATAAGGACTCACCCAAACGGGGACTGAGCTGAACTAAGGCGGGAGTGGCAGTAATGACGAGGCTGAGACTATTCGTCCAATCATATATCATAAAACAATATAGCATAGAAGTATGCCATCAAGACTTTGAATGTATTGAGTATGTAGAGAAAATAACACATGCTAGTAAGGAGATAGCCGAAAATCAAGAGTATAAAACAAGATAGAACATGAGAGTAAGGGAAACATGCTAAAAATCATATTTCTGAAGTAATCATAATCATGAGATATTCATTATAAGTTGAAACATAATGACTCAAGTTTTGAAAATAGAAACCATATCATGTACCATACTTGAAATCATAAGTGAAGACTCATAAACTAATCAATGGGTCAAAGATGCCATAAAACATAGTATCGTAAGTCATGAACATGAATAACTTAAAACATGAGGAACGATGGGAGACTCATCATAACCGACACCATCATGCCCAACTATCTTGCTCATGTTGGCAGAGTCGTTTCAAGCTTGCTAAGCCAAGGAACGATTAAGGATTGATATCACTTGTGAACCCCATAGGGTTTAGAACATGAATATATACCTATGGTGGCATGTAGTTATGAGACTCGGGGTTTGCTTGAACCCCTAGCCTACTCGATGCTAGACACTACTCTTAAAAATATGCACATGGCTCGAAAAAATCATCTTGGAACAATACTTGAACTTGCATGGCCTAGCTGAAACATGAAATCATAATCATACTTGAATAAAACTTCATAACTTAAAGTTGTAGGTTCATAATCTTGAAATTCATAAAATCATGCATAATTGGGAAAAATCATCATAAACTTGAAAACGTAGATTAATGAGAGATTCTAGTAGAAAACATGTATCACAATCATAAATCATGGATATATGCATATGAAAATCGAATTGATAAAATATCATGAGCGATTTCATTGAAGTTAGGTCTAACCCTAGGATATTCATAAAACATGATTGGAGACTTGGGTTCATGAATTAGAGATGTAATTAGGCATAAGGGTGGAGAATTTCCCCCATTCATGACTCTATATACCTGGGTTTATGATCCCTTGACTTGTCTTGAAGGCCCAAGGAAGATTTGGAAGAGCTTGAAGAAGAACCCTAGCTCCTTTCTTGAGAGAAAATCCCACCTACGGTCTTTGAAGGTAATGAAGATTTAGGCTAAGTTAGACCCTTTAATTTGACGCTTAGGAAGCCTACGATGTCATATAGGAGTTAAAAGCATAGGAGTTTACCAAAAACATCCCCAAACTACCGAGAAAAAGTCTGAAACTGGTAGAACCAATGACAAAAGGGATGGGTCATTGGTTTATAGGACGACCCGTACTGAGGTTTGTCCAATGCCTGGTGCTGTCACTAAACTGTTCATAACTTTTTTTACTCTAAAATTTGATTGATGCAAGGTTAGATGTATTGGAAAAAAGACTCGAAGTACTTCAATTTGATATGTTGAATAACCCAAAAACACTTTGTAAAATGGGAGTTGTGGTCGTTTGATGTTGACCCTGGTAAGAACTTATATGAAAACACTATCAGTAAGAAGGCTCTCAACTCAACTTTGTACTAGAGGTTCCTTATGATCGTAATTTGTATCCAATACACTTATTACAATTATGAATGGATCTTAACAATTTTTTCCATAAAATCCATTGAGTTTGGTTCTATCCACATGCCTAGAATATTTCCAAACTGTCACGACCCGAGTTGGAACCTCGGATCGAGACACGGGACCTAGAACCACATATGGCTCCAAGTCAACCCATGGAATATGTGTAGCAACTCAAGAGAATAAATTAAAACTTAAAACTTAAACATGAATAAGCGGAAGTCTGAAATACCACATAGGCCAAAACATAGTCAACACTCAACAAGCTGAATCATCTACATAATGTCTGAAAAGCCTCTAAAACATCTGATGAGCTGATGGACAACTTCGCCAACTAACTCGCTAGAATCTGACAAACTGAAGTAACATGCAAAGAAAAATCTACTAACTGTTCTCGGAAAATGAGGACTCACCCAAAACAGGGACTGGAATGGACTAAAGAAAAAAGTAGTTATCGGTGAGACTGAGCTGGATCACTCTAGCCTATATCATGATACAATATAGCATTAGAGTATGCAGTTAGTACTTGGAATGTACTGAGTATTTAAGGAAAGTAAAACATGCTTAATAAATCAAAAGATCATGAGAGTAAGGACTTGCATGCTGAAAACTGTATTTAAGACATACATAATCATAAGCTGGTTATCATAACTGAACATAGTGACCCAACATTTAGAAATAGAAATCACATAAATTATCATAACTGAAACTATAAGTAAAATCTCATAAACTTATCATTGGGTCAAATCTGCTTTAAAACATATGATCCTAATATATGAACATAAATAACTGAAAGCATGAGGAACAACGGGAGGCTCGTCATAACCAAAAACCACCATGTATGAGCACATGATGATCTCACGTCTTTCCCACGTGGAGGAGAGCCATCCTAAGCATTGAAGAATAAGGTGTGATATCATGGTGTGCCCTCGGGCGGGGAAAACACTCTCTTGAGAGGTCCCAAATATATACCTACATTGACGCATAGTTTATGAGATCGGAAAACCTCAAAACCCCTGTCCTACTTGATTCTAGACACTACTCCTAAAACAAGCATATTTCTCATGTAATCGAATTCTCAAAACATAGCTTAAATCTGAACATTGGGATTCTTGACTCTAAATCATATCATAAATTGATCTTGTTAGCCTTGGCTAAAATCATAATAAGCATACTTAACTTGCATGGACTTACCTAAATCATAAAATCATGCATACTTGGAATAGACTTCATAAGTAAAAAATCATGAAATCATAAGATGAGAATTTATAAACATTAACGCATACTTTCATAATTCATCATGCTTGAAATCATAGAATCATAAGCTTGAACTTCATCAAAAATAAATAATAGGGCATAGTTTCTAATAACTTGAAAACGTGAAGTTATAATCAAATTGAGTATAAAATCTGTCCATTAGACTTAAAACATACTTTAGAACATAAGAGGATTAGATCCAAATATAGCATAGGTAATATAATAAAATTGGGTTAAAACCCTAGGAATCAATACACTTGTTTAAGAACTTGATGTGTCGTGATTTTATTGCACTTTCGACGCTTAAAACAAAGAAATTATGCACATTTCGGGTATGTTTATATAGGTATGATGTGTTTTGTGCTTAATGTTGCAAGAAAACAGGTTTGGAAGTGAAATGGGTGAATTAATGCTGAAAACAACTGAAAGGGTGGCTACCAGGCACTTCACGAATAGTTGGAAGGAGGCACGACTCATTGTTAAAGGCGTGGGCAAAAGATGGAGTTCGAAAAAGAAGAGACAGTGTACCTAGTAATGAGTCATGAGGTAAACCGTGAAGGCTGAGAAAGAAAATCTTAACAAAGTGGCCAGTGTAGTTGACGACAGACATAACAAGTCATCACATGAAGGAACGACTCGTTGGCAGATCACTAGGACCAACCGTAAGGTGCACTGAACTTTTGGTGGAATGAGACCACGAGGGACCTAATGACTTGTGCTCAAGCACGTCGAGTCGTTAGGTGACCCATTTCCACAACTAGGTACGTTGCTGGGGATGACTATTTTAAGCAAGGCACGACTAGTCAAAGGGCCAAATGAATCTTCACCAAGCCCGTTGCCACTGCCGACCTGGTTTCCAATTTTAATTAGGAAAAGGATTTCTTGGAACTATAAATACACAGTTTAGGTTTATTTTTGGAGGACGATTTTCTTACATATATAGAGTAATTGAGAGAGCTGATTTTATTAGTTTTCAGCTAGAATTTTGATATTGATCAATTGTTCTTGAGTCAAGAATCTAAAGCAACATTGGAGATTATTCATAAAATTTGGAGGTTTTATTCAATCTACTTGGTTTTTCTTCTACGATAATTTGTAAGTTGCAATGATGATTTATTTAATATTTTGTGATTGCGATAATACAAGAATGAGTAGCTAAACCCATAACTAGGTTTGTGAGAACCAAGATGAATTAACATACATAGGTAAAAACACTTAGTGATTCTTGAATGGGGTTTTATGTATGTATTATTTTTCTCTTCGTTTTGATTGATTCTTGACGGTTGCAAACGTTAGGACTTGCCTTATTCTTACTTACCGGATGAAGGAGGTAATGAATGGGAAAAGGGATTAACAATTGAGATTTGAGGCTATCAACCCTCATCTAATAGCTTGAACTTGTCCGGGGATAGCTAATCCGATATTAAGGGTAAGGGCAACTAAAGTACACCCGTATACAGACCAAGTTGCGTGGTTATATTCACTAGATAGGGGACCAACCATTTAGGTGAACCTAACTTACCAATATTGCATGTTAAACACCGGAATAGATCACTAGTGTATAAGCCTTGTGGTTATGAAATCTTGTGGTTTTGAAATCTTGGGGAACACAATCCAGCCAAGTCATTAATTGAATACAAACCGAATTTGATTTCAAGAATAAGTAATTTTACTTGTTTATTATTCTATATTTTTCCCCTTTGGGAAATCACCTACGCAACAATTAATCGCATTAACTTAAGTTCTTACCATATTCCCCCGTGGGATCGATCTCAACCTTGGTTGGGTTCTATATCTGACAATCGACCTCACTTATATCTCAATTGCGAGGTGTAATTTGGGCGACACTTTGGCGCCGTTAGTCTAGGGAATACTTCCGCTAAGGATTTTGTTAATTGTGTTAACTCTACTATTGGTTCTTATTTCTTTTTTTATTTTTCTTTTGTTGTTTTGGTTTCTTAAAAGGTCTTAGGTTTATGCATGTCCGATACTAGAAGCCAAGAAAACTTCGGTTCCAATTGATCACGAACTTGAGCTAACGTTAAGGAACCTAAGAAGAATGGCCAACATACAAGAGCAAGAAACCATGGACCAAGCCACAGAATGAATGTTGGCTAAAGAGCAAGCTCGGGCTAGAGATCATGAGTTAGCCAGAAGTTGCCGAAGATCAACGCCTAGCCGCGTGGCGAAGAAGCAAGCTAGACGATTACGAGGTCCAAAAACACCGATATTTCGACTAAGAATGATGCGCGGGTATAGATGAAACCGGTTCCACTGGAGCTGGTGGTCCTCCTCCCTTTGCCGCTAGCAAAGTTTGACATTACCAAAGGCGATGATCCAACCGTTTAATATGAAGGAAATATTTGTGGGTCACGCATTCGATGATGCCCACGCTCACCCGACAAATTTTGTAGGAATATGTAAGGCATAGAAGCAATCTGGGGTGAGCCATCACGCAATCAAACTAAGGTTATTTGCATTTTCTCTAGGGAATGAGGCAACGATATGGTTGGTCAGACACAAATGATTCCATCACTACTTGGGGAGAACTTAAGATAGCTTTTCTTGAAAGGTTATTCCCACCATCCAAAGCGTTGCAGTTGAAGGACAAAATATATAACTTCTGCATGCCTAAATTCTCGAGGCACCCACGAGACCTAGTTAAGGTTTCAACAAAAGCTCAAAAGGGTTCCAAATCACAGATCTGATTGATACATTGTTGAAGATCTTTATGTCTCCAACACCAAGGTGGTATGATACCATCTCCTGAGGAACTTTTATAAGTCACTATGCAGGCCGTGAGTTTCTTGTAGACAGATCACCAAAACCAACCGAGCTTGGCACACTAGAGAGTCTGAGGTTCCGTCGAATTCTATGGGGTTGGAATGTCTTCCGTACGAGGAGAAAAGATGAGTGTGACTAAGATATCATTGATATAAAGACCACTAAGGGGTTTCCTTCTATGAACTTGATAGAAGTCAGAGAAGAAAAGGTAAATGTTGTGGGTTCTCCGGGAAAACGGGAAATTATGGTTGTGAATCGAGTCTGGAGAAGAAATTAATTATTTGAATGATCGATAGGTAGGGTTTCCTGCATCAACACCTAGGGTTCAACCAAGACTCTTGGTGTCAAGTTCAAGGGAACCAAGGTCGAACTTTTACAAGGATAATAATTACAACCTGGGCCAATACCGAGATAATGGGACCGGAAAAAGCGCGAGCACGAAAATGATAGAGGTGGTCTGTATGTTCCACCTCAAAAACCGTGAGCCGTAGAGTCCAAGTGGTTCAAGGGAGCCAGACATGCTCTCTAAAGTACTCAAGCGTGATGGAGACAATGTATGGCCACTTTAAGGAGCTTCCTACCGATATCTTTGATTTAAACTAAAAGCGAGTCACACAAGGGCGATCAGAAATTGATCAGCAGATGAGTTAGATGTTTGTTGCAATGAATTAGAGGAAGAAAGGCACACTTCCAAGAAACACTGTACAACCAAAATGACAATCACCGCATGGCGCCCGAGAAGGCCAGCGCTGATCCCCAAGGCCGCTTGTAGTTAAGGAGTCGAAAGCCCGTCATGACGCAAGGAGGATGGTGCAAATGATTTTGAAACCCAACTTTGGTTGGGACTCAAATGTGCAAACCGCTCCAAGTAGTGCAAAGGGAGTGAGGAGTCTGGGTCTTACGGGAAGAAGAAGGAGACACAACAAAAACTCGATAAAGAAATCTCCTCGACCTCCTCCTCCTTATCCTACGTAGCTTAAAGAAGAAAGCTAAAGATGGGAAGTATCAAAGTTTATCTCTATGCTTAAGCAACTATCTATGAACATCCTATTAGCTGGAGGCACTTTAGCAAATGCCCCTGATATGCCAAATTCATGAAGGACCTCATCACCAATAAAAGGACTGCAAGTTTCCGGTGACCCTGCCGATAATTTTCACCACCGTGGTGACATAAATCACACGGGTTCTAACTTAGAAGAGTGGAATATCCGTGTGCGTTACTATACCTTGCACCATTGAGAGGTTGAGTTTGCAAGGCGCTTGTGACTTGGAAGATAGCACATAAATTTGATGCCTCTAGCAAAGTTTAAAAAATTAGGCCTGGAACCCCATACCGACTACTATACGGCTACCGATGGTTGATAGAACAATTAAAAAGCCAAAGGGGGATTTTATTTGATGTACTAGTCAAAGTCGACAAATTCATATTCCCAAATGTACACGTGATTCTCGACTCGTGAAGTTGGTTTGAGGTCCCCATCATTTTGGGGCTTACCCATTCCTTGCAATAGGTAGGGCCCTAGATGTGGGAGACAAAGCCAGTTGAAATTTGGGTTGAACAAAGAAGAGGTCACCTTCAACATTATTCGGACTACAAAAACAACTAAAGGAATTCAAAGATAATTTTAGCATCGAGGATGGAGAAGAGTCACTTGACGAATCTATGAAGTCAAGACACTCGAGTTGTGCCGCGAGGTTAAATCGTGCGCTTCATGGGAGGAAACCCACATGGAGGTGTTTTGGTGAAGTCTCGAGTAGCAAAATACTCACGTCGTGTCGTGATGTTAAATCAAGTGTTTCTTAGGAGGCAACCCAAGTTGTAAATATAAGAAATAGTTAGCGTTCACGTTTTTTTTGACGGGTGCGGTGTGAATAAGATGGAAAAACTGAAGTTGGAACCAAAAACTTAAACTTCGCTCCGTGCAAAAAAGTCATTGCACGAGTCGTCAGTCAACCGACGACCTGCTCAATCAACTCGTGAGGAAAACAACAAAACAAGGGAGCACAGGGGTGACTTAACAATTCGTGTCTTCAAGAAACAAATCGTCATGTCCCCCCGTCAAAGTTCACCGGATGAAACTCAAATTAAAAGGAAATGGGTGATAACGGCTCACTCAAAGAATCGTTGGGAGACCAAACGAGTCATTATGGCCCATCTTTAAGCTGGCTAATAGCCCAAGGACCACGACAGCCACGACTGCTGGGTTACCCCACGAGTCGTTATTTCCGCCGTAGGTCCCAGGTATGTTTGCTAAACTCCAATACAACAAAAAAGGTCTCAATGAGTCATTTAAGCACTTAACAACTCACCACACTGGGTGTTATAAAAATTAATGACCATATCTAACCCGACCTAGGATTGGAATTTGGGGAAAATTTTAATTTAAATCAACAAAACCCGATTTCATTTACATACTCCCCATTAAACTTAAACCCACAAAAACTTCAAATTTCCCTCTTCTTCTTTCTTCTCATTCACTATCTTTGACCTTGACGCCACACACAAGCACACACCGATTGCACTCCATCATTGTTCAAGCATTTGTGTGAGTAATCTTCCCCATTAAAATCTGAGTATTGCTGCATTTAAATAAAAAAATTTTAGGACCCATGTTGTGAATGAAATGGAATTTACTTTGGATAATATTGTGCTTGTGAAAATCTGTGACTCTTGATGCAAATAAACCTTATAAAGATTTAAACAAATGATTTCACCTGTATGTACAATCAAATACGCTTAGGAATTGATGATTTTATGTTTGTGGAGTAGAAAATTTGGAAGAAGATAAAGTTGAAACGGGTGAATCAAACTCTTGAGCACCAGCTACATCACGAGTTGTTGGATCATCAAGCCACTCGTTGTGTAGTCTGGCCCCGAATGGGAAAAATTAAGATAATGGCGGCTATGGTACCTAATCTATCAACCTAACGACTTGTTGCCTTTGGAAACAACTCATTGGGACTAGTTTTCAAGTACACCTGACCAACTTGAAGGAAGTCCACCCGAGACGATGAGTGACCTCAATGGTGTTTCATAGGCAACCCACTGCTTAGTCACTGTCAGACCACCGGGCACCCGCCTCAAAATGTTTTCTATTTCATCTCATCTTGCACACCCAACATCGCTTCATGTGTACAATGGCTCCCACAGTACACCAAAGAAGGGTCCAACCAAGAAGCAAAGCACTTGAGCGCAAAGCCAACCTCATACCAGACCGGCGTGATGATCCATCATCCTTTGAAGAGTCGAGTGGCTATGAGAAGGAATATGAAGTACTCCGGGAGGAGTAGCTAGTGAAGGAGATAACGGTGCTGGGGGGATCAACAAACTTCAAATCCGCAGCCCTGGTTGATACTCCCACTCCACTTGCAGTAAAAGATCCGCCCCAAACTCGCACCGATGAGAATGCTGGGGTCAACCGCACTTGTTCCCGAGGCTCCCACTTAGCTAAACGCGTAAAAGAGTTGATGAATCACATCTCTAATGATAGGACTCGCATAATGAGTCGACTAAGACTTCAAAAGCATCAAATGAGTAACCAAGAAAATGTGATGGTGCGTCCATCGCATACTCTAACTATATACAAATGTAGATATTGCTCCCAATGAGAAAGGCAATCCGAAGAGGAGATATACGGTGAGCCGAGGAGGTCATTACAGTGGTCGGGCCGGGAGGTGGTGGCAACGAAGTCGTGCTGCCGGGACAAGTTGTCATGTCACTTTTTAGGGAGCCCCAACAAAACCACAAGCTTATCCAAGAACTTAACGAGGAACCAACGGATCGTGGAGCTCCCGGTGATGAGTCATCTGGTCGTCCGTTAGAACCCCGACGCTATTTTTAGCGAATTCAAGAAGTGGGCATTTTTGTAATTTATGTTCTAAGGGCCTATACTTCATCATTTTAAGCTCTGTGAATAGAGGGGTTTGAGCAGAGAAAAACCTGCCTTAGGCCATTACTTTCATGCATGCAAGGTTGGGGTTTGAGGAGAAGAATCAAGGTGAATTCTCGGGTTTTCAAAGGGGAATCTACGCTGGGCAATTAGGAAGGGTTAGAATTCTTCAATCCTAGGTATGTAAGGCTATGAGTGGGTGCTTTCTTCTACACCCATGCCCATTCCCTATCTAAATGTGATTAAATTTCCTATGAACAAGTATGGATTTTTGTCCAATTTCATGATTCTTCAATCTCTATACATTGTAGGATTAGATTGTATTTATATTGGTGATTTATGAAGCTTGGGCGGATTCTAACTCATTTTCACTTATAAAATTGTTTTCTTTAAAATTTGAATCTAAAACCTAAGGGTGAGAAGTTCACAAAGGAAGAGATTCTTGATAAATGAGTGATGATGATGAAGTTGATGATAAAAAGCATGATTCTAAAACTACCAATGACTATGTTGATGTTTTCAAAATGAATTGATTAGTTCAAGTAGGATAAAGCTTTGGGTGATGCCATATGTTGATTTAAAGTGATGAACTTCCTATTATTAAAGTTTACCACATGGGTTGGAAGTGAATTTTCCTCAATTATTATTATTTTAAATTCTAGCTTGTGGTATGTTCAAAGTAAAGCCTTCTATATGCATAAATCCTTAATTGATATGTATAGTATTGTCGAGCTTTGTCAAGGACAATGTTAAGCTTTATTTCACATGATGTTGAGTCTAACTATGATTTCATTCAAAGCTTTGTCGAAATGACATTGTTGAGCTCTCTATATTAATATGATAAGTTTATTATAAACATGATTTCATAATGAGTTTTGTCAATAGACAATGTCAGAAAGCATTGTCTCATATGATGTTGAGCTTATTAGTGATTTCATGTTGAGCTTTGTCACTAGACGATGTTGAGCTTCCTCGTATTTATATCTGATGTAGAGCATTGCATGATTCGGGGAGAAGAGTCTAGAATCGAGCTAGTTAAGGATTGATAACCCCATGCCCCGTAACTACGCGCCAACATAGGCTGATACAATTATATTATTTGGACCTCCTTTGTGAGTTATCCCCGGTCCGATTGGCCCCCGCCTTGATATCGATATCATGGTAGCGTCCTTAGCCCCGGCAAGGTTTTTGAACTACTCCGCCCACTTGAGTGTAATAGTAGGGACCACGTTAGCCGTATCGTGGTATGCCGCTAAGTAACGAGTCTCCCCACCGTCTATATCATTCAAATTTGCATATTTACCACTTATGATATCTATTCATGCATGCATGTTCAAGAGGTAAGGTTTGACTCATTTTTTAGCTTTTAATATAAATCTTACATTTCATCTTGAGTCATTCGAGTCGGCAGATGATGTTCTAAAGCCCCGCATGATCATGTATAAAGTAAGGATGATTTCATAATGATGCATGTGATCTTCTTCTTATCCTTAAAGGCTTACTATATATGTATGACTTGTTTTGAAAGATTTATATTGCCTAGCGCTTACTTACCTTGCATACTGGGCATATTCCACGTACGTACTCGCATACCTTTTCTATGTTGCATCATTTCATGATGCAGATCCTGTCTCGTGTTCGGCCCCGTTCATAGTCGCCATCGTAGCCGCACCTATCGTGGTGAGTCCTCATCTTTCGAGGACTTTCAGTTATCTTGGTTGTATTTTCGCTCGCATTGTTGAGCAAGTTGGGGCGTTGTCCCATCAACTCGCCCGCATTAGAGGCTTATCGTGACTTAGACATATTCCACCCGTACATTCATTCTCAGCAGCTATGTTAAGTTAGACTTCCGCCGATAATATGATTATGTTTTCTTCATGTTTGTCAATGGGTTAGTGAATGCTTATGCCATGGGTTGACTTGGGATCTCTGGTACTTTGTCCCGTGTATACTATCCGTGTCTAAGCTCGGGTCGCGGATAGTATACTTGGTTGTATCGATCATTGCTACAAGAGGTCTCGGCAGTTGAATGGTTGCATGGTACGTAATCACGCATAAAGAAGGCCACACCGAATTTTCAAGCAAAATTTAGTGGTCACTAGTGAAAGACAAAGTCGGTAAATTAACCAAAAATGACAACATCCTTTCACTTGACAGAGCATCTTTGGGTGTAGCAAGCATAATGGGAGGTGTATGCCATCAATTTCCCGCGATACATTACCGAGGAGATTAGAGAGAGGAAAATCAATGACCTGGCATCTCTACCATTCTCGTTTTCCATGTTTGGATAGATAGACTTGTCGAGTCAAAGGTGCCGCATTGCCATTAGTGGACCATAGAGTAGTGGTCTAGAATATTACCGATATCGGGTTGATTCGAGATGACACAAACCCCATATCGAGGGCGAGGAGTCATGTACCAGCATCTCGCGGAGCGACAATATTAGCAAAGGCATTTGCGCGGATGCAGATCGATGCAAAGATAGTTCGCCGAGTTGGCAAATGAGCCTATGGAGGCATAGAGATTAGCGCCCGAGGATACAGATTAGCAAGATACCTCCACACCCCGATGTTCCCGAGTCATCATCTCCACGCAAGATTCCCAAGACCATCAATTGTGCCTCTAGCGAGCCACCACAAAATGCTCTAGTCACAGCCACAGAGTTCTTAGTTGATTGATAGGCGCATAGCTAAGGCTGAAAAGCAAAGAAAATACGCCTCTACAGTTAGAGCTCGATGGATCAAAGTCGTTGGTGTCAAAGGAGTTGGAGACACTCATCCAAGCCGCTGCATGGGCGACCGGATGCTTTTGAGAAGCGAATGGATGAGCACCTTGCACGCCGCCTACAACCACTAGAGTTGTCTAGATGGTACTCAGCTAGGAGCACTCGTATTTGAGGTGCGGGACTTGGTCGCACGACAGCCGTAGTACCTCCATCGGTACTTCCCATGATGTGAGGAAGAGTTTGAAGAAGAATTTCCACCGATTTTACTTTGTCACTTGAGGAGCGGTGGCACATGATAGGAAGAGGCCTCGTGAGGAGGCAAGTTTTGATGATGATTCTTCTTCTCCGACGCAAAATGAGAGCGATGATGGGAGAGAGCATTGCATGAATTCGAGAGAGGAGGCTCGACAAAAAGAGCCGAAACCGAGGCAAACAGTTCGTGGAGAGGGCACGAGCTCTTGACCTGAGAATGCACCGGTTCAAGCCGTGTAAGTAATAGTTGGTGATGACATTGAGGTGTATCACACCTCCACCGACTAGGTAGTCGACACCTAGGTCACACAAGCATGTTCATTTCCTTGCTTTGTCTGGGTATATATATGCAAATGGTGACGACGATGCTTTCTTGATGGGGTGGGGAGGATACTTGTGTATTCTTTTTACGAACATAACCCGAGGGTTTTATTGCCATGGTATTTTTCCTCAGGTGTTCCATATCTAGTAGAACCGACATGTTTAGGATTTTATTTATTTTATTTTATGTTTTTGTGTCGCTGGAAGAAAGTAGAAAAAATTGAGCAATCAAGAGCCGAAATTGTTGAAAATAACTGTTGTTTGATTATTTGACACCCCTCCGAAAAATTTGTATATGTGTATGTGAAAGTTGGAAAGTATGACCTTTGTGAATCTTTGCATAGAATTGAAACCGTGGAACATGTTTACCATTGTATGGTTGTTCGAACTAGAGATTGGTAGAAGTGATGATGTTGGACCTATGCTATGTGAGTGAGGTTTAATAGCCGAATTCTTGATTGTGTGTGTCAATCTAGAATTTTCCTGGTCAGTCGTACCGAGATAGAGGATAGGAAACTAGAAAGGATCATAGGCCAATTTTTAAGCAAATTTTTTTAAATTCTTAAGTTTTTAAAATTAAAAAACAAAAAGAATAAAAATCCCTTGATCCAAATGTTTGAGTTTAAATTGACCTTTCTTTGTTTACACCACTCCACCCGCCCGATTTTATTATGAATGAACCTTTTTTGGCCCTCGTCCCTCCTTGGACATTGTGAACCTCAACTCAAGAAACTCGCCTAAGTTAAGGGTGGTACTATAGGGGTGGATTGAGAAGAGTTGGGTGGAAAGAAAATTGGGTAATGAAAAAGGAAAAGAGCGGGTGCGGTATGCATAATAAAAAGAAAAATAAAAATTGTTGTCAAAAAGTAAAAAGAAAAGAAAATAATGTGTGACATCGATGAGTGCTTGAATAAAGAGAAACCGCACCCGTAGTTGCAAAAGCAAAGAAGAAGAAGCAAGCAAAGGAAAAAGGTAGAAAATAGAAATAAAGGTGAAAAGTGGAGTCAATAGGTGTGTAGTGCCAAGGAGGGTTGAGTTACTAATTCCATATGTACCATACCCAAGCCCGAGCCTACGTTACAAGCTAGAAAGTCCGTATAGTGATCCTAGCGACTTGTCCGAAAATCAAGGTATTGAAAGTAAAGGAAAGCCTATGGTATTGTATGCACGTAGTTCGAATTTCTTTGTGAGAGCGAGTGAATCTTACCTAGTCCCATGAGAAATATATCGAGTTAATCAAATACATATGTGTGAGTGTGGGACTTCTTTGAGGTGAGAGCACTTGGTCAAAAAAATTGTCTACAAATTGTCCGAATCGTTGTTATAGATTTACATGTGCATGGCTGCGTGCATTTATTTGCCATGTTTTGATTCCTCTCTGTTATGGTTGGAAATTTTACATATGCATAGTGATTTGAGTTGGATAATGATGAGGGAGGGGTTAGAAATTTTAATGTTAATGTACAAATGTGACTCGTGAGTTTCCTAGAGTTCTTTTCGATTGAAGCATCAAAGTAGTTTAGTTTGTTTTTTATTCTTATTTTGTTTTGCCCGAGGACATGCAAAATTTCTAAGTTGAGGGTGTTGATAAAAGCCGTACCTACTCAAGACTTTCGAAGTGCGTAGTAACCAAGAAACTATGCACATTTAGGGCATGATTATATAGGTATGATGTGTTTGTGCTTAATGTTGCGTAGAAAACAGTTCAAAAGTGAATTGGGTGAATTAATGCTGAAAAAAATGGAAAGGGTGACTCCAAGAACTTCACAAATCGCTGGGCAGGGAGGCACACCATTGTTAAAGGAGTGGGCAAAAGATGGAGTTCGAAAAAGAAGAGACAGTGTACTCGACGAGTTGATGGAACGACTGCTACACCCTGGGCAATGAGTCATGAGGTCAATCGTGAAGGCCGAGAAAGGAAATATTAACAAAGTGGCTAGTGTAGCTGACGATAGACATAACGAGTCATCAAATGAAGGAACGACTCATTGCGTATCACCGGAACCAACCATAAGGTGCACTCGGACTTTTTGGAGGAATGAACCAATGAGGGACCTAATGACTCATGTCCAGCACGACGAGTTAAGTGACCCGTTGCCACAACTGGGTACGTTGCTGGGACGACTGCTTTTAAGCAAGGCACGACTCGCCGTAGGCACCGTCACCAAGCCCGTTGCCACTACCAACCTGGTTTCCACTTTTAATTAGGAAAAGGATTTCTTGGAACTATAAATACTACGCTTAATTCTTATTTTTTGAGGACGATTTCTCTTACATATACGCAATTGAGAGAGCCGATTTTATTAGTTTCTCAACTAGAATTTTGATATTGATCACTGTTCTTGAGTCAAGAAACTAAAGCACATTGGAGATTATTCATAAATTTTGGAGTTTCTTATTCAATCTACGTGATTTTTCTTCTACAATAATTTGTAAGCTTCAATTATGATTTCTTCAAATTTTTTGTGATTGTGATAATACAAGCATGAGTAGTTAAACCCATAACTAGGTGTGTGAGAACCAAGATGAATTAACACATATAGATAAAAACACTTAGTTATTCTTGAACGGGCTTATGCATGTATTATTTTCCCTTCGTTTGATCGATTCTTGACTGCAAATGTTAGGACTTGCCTTATTCTTACTTACCTGATCAAGTAGTAATGAGTGGGAAAGGGATTAATGATGGAGATTTGATGCTATCAACCCTCATCTAATAGCTTGAACTTGTCTGGGGATAGCTAATCCGATATTAAGGGTAAGGGTCAACTAAAGTACACCCGTATACGGACCAAGTTGCATGGTGATATTCATCTAGATAGGGGACCAACCATTTAGGTGAACCTAACTTACAAATATTGTATGTTAAACACTGGAATAGATCACTAGTGTTTAAGCTTTGTAGTTATGAAATCTTAGGAAACACAATCCTAGTCAAATCGTTAATTGAATACAAACCAAATTTGATTTCATTAGTCAGTAATTTTTACATTTGTTTATTATTCTATATTTTCCCCCTTTGGAAATAAGTAACTCAATAGTAACAGTTATTCGCATTAACTTAAGTTCTTACCATATTCCCTGTGGGATCGACCTCAACCTTGGTTGGGTTCTATATTTGACAATCGACCACTTATATCTCAATTGCGAGATGTAATTTAGGCAACATCAGAACTTGAATTCATGAATTTGAGATGGAGTTTGGGCATGAGGGTGGAAGAAATCCCTAATTCATAGCCCTACATACCTGGGTAAATTGATCTTCAAACTAGCCCAATGGAACTAGGGAAGAAATCGGGGAGAATTCTAGCTTGATCTTGAAAGGAAATCTTAATATCTTGTTTGCATGGGAGTCTAATGACTTAGAATAGACTTAACCCTCTTAAAACACTCCTTTTAAGGCTTAAAACGACATCATTAGGAAGTTAGGATCTCAGGAATTTACGAAACTACCCCCGAGAAATCGCATAAAAAACTGCCTGCTGGCTACAACGACCACTCCAAAGGGTCATCATAGCATACCACGGGCCATTGGATCATCTGTTGTATCTGAAGCACTTCTAGTACTCTATTGAGGTTATAACCAACGGCCGCTCAAGACGAGTCATTGTACTCCAATTGTTGCTTCCAGGGGAAATTATGTTACTCTTATAATTCTCCAACTAATGACCGGATAGGACGAGTTGTTACTTGAAACAATGGCTCGTCATATCCTCTCGTCATCACTGACTCAAATTTGGGCATTTTTCAGAACCCCATTCAACGGCCACTCAGGACGACCTATTGGATCTTCCAACGAGTCATATCTAGGCCTGTTGTTTACTGGAAAAATTCTGACCGGGGACTTACCACGAGGGACACAATGGGTTGTTGTTCCCTACAATGACTCGTCTCTTGAGTCATCCTGTGACACTGGTGAAATTTTCCTACTTTTTTGTGGTTCAACCCTCCAGTTTGATCTAAGGAACTTTTGGGGTGTTACATTATCTCCCCTTTGGAAAATTAATCCTTGAATGTAGGTTAAGAATATTGAAAGGATAGGGAAAGAAATGAAATCCCAAAACTGAAGCTGAAAATTGATGGAGTGACTGACTCTGGGCTGATTCACATAATTGAGTTAAATTCATGATAGATACATACATGCTATGACATGAAAGGTACTTAGAGACATGAACTTGACATGAAAATGAATAGAGTAATAAGGAGGAAACTGATACCTCATGCTGGAACTGAGCTGTAAGGGAAAAGATGCGGGTATCTAGCCATCATATTTGCTTCAGCTTCCCACGTAGCCCCTTCAACAAACTGATTCCTCTACAACACCTTCACTGAAGCTACTTCTTTGTTTCTCAACTTCCAGAACTGATGATCGAGGATCTCAACCGGAACCTCCTCATAGGTAAGGCTATATTTCACACACATGCTCTCCACCAGAATAACTAAGGTTGGGTCACCAATGTACTTCTTCAATAGAGATACATGGAAAACTATATGTACCAAAGCTAACTCCGTTGGTAGCTCCAACTCATCTGCCACTTTGCCGACTCACCTCAGAATCCTATAAGGACCAATATATCAGTGACTAAGCTTCCCTTTTTTCCAAACCTGATCACTCCCTTCATAGGAGAAATCTTCAGAAATACCCAATCATCCACCTCAAACTCAGGCTCTCTCCTGCTCACATTCGCTTAAGATTTCTGACGACTCTGAGCTACTTTCATCCTTTCTCTAATAAGCTGAACTTCATCCATGGCCTCATGAATTCAATCTAGACCTATTAACATAGCCTCACCTATCTCAAAACATCCAATAGGTGATATACACCTCCGCCCATAAAGAGCCTTAAATAGATCCATGTGAATGCTGGAGTGGTAACTGTCATTGTAGGCAAATTTGATGAGAGGCAAGTGGTCATCCCAAATACCCTTGAAATCAATCACACACACTCTCTAAATTTCCTCAAGAGTCTGAATAGTCCACTCGGCCTGACCATCTATTTGTGGGTGAAAAGTTACGCTAAGCTTTACCTAAGTACCAAGACCCTTCTGAAACGATCTCTGAAACTGTAAGGTGAACTGGCTACCCATATCTAAGATGATTGATAAAGGAACTTCATGAAATCTAACTAACTTCCTAATGTACAATCTAGCATAATCCTCAGCTGAATCGGTAGTTTTGACCAGTAAGAAATGGGATGATTTGGTCAACCTATCCATAAACATCCATATAGAGTCATATTGTTGGCGGGTACGCGGTAATACTTTAATGAAGTCCATATTAATCTCTTCCCACTTCCAAGTAGGAATGCTAATATCCTGAAGCATACCCACAGGTCTCTAATTCTCAATGTTAACCTGCTGGTAATTCGGGCGCTTAGCCACAAACTCCACTATGTCCTTCTTCATGCCATTCCACCAATAGACTTCCCGTAGATCATGGTACATCTTGGTGGCACCTGGGTGGATAGAATATTGAGATCCATGAGCCTAGCTCCACATCTGCTCTTTCAAGTCATCAATAGCTAGCACAGATAATCGACCTGATATCGGAGTACACCATCTTCCCCTTGGAAGAAAACCTCCACCTTCTGACTTTATAAATCTTCCTTTAACATCATTAAAATAGGATCCTCATCTTGAATAGCCTTGACCTTGGTCACCAGTGATGATTCTAACCCATTATGAACAATGACACAGCCATCTGTCGATTCAACAAGGTGAACCCCTAAACGGGAAAGCCTATGGACATCCTTTGCTAACTTATTCCTCCATACTCAACATGAGACACACTCTCCATGGACAGCCTACTAAGATCATCCACCACCATATTAGCCTTGCTCGAATGATATAGGAAACTCATATCATAGTCCTTGAGAAGTTCTAGAGACCTCTTTTGTCCCAAATTCAGGTCCTTTTGAGTGAACACATACTGAAGGCTCTTGTGGTCCGTGAACACATCCACATGCACCTTATAAAAGTAGTGCCTCCAATTTTCACTGTAAGCGCCACAACTGCCAACTCTAGGTCATGCATCGAATAATTCTACTCATGAGTCTTAAACCTTCTAGAGGCATATTCAATAACCTTACCATGCTGCATCATCACACAATCAAGACCAACTCTAGAGGCATCACAATACACAATGAAACCATATGTGCCCTCTGGTAGGGTTAATATTGGAGCTAAAGTGAGTCGAGCCTTTAACTCTTGGAAACTCTTCTCACATGCATCTTACCACTGAAATTTGACCTTCTTCTAGGTCAACCTAGTTAGCGGTGCTGCAATGGGTGAAAAACCCTCAGTGAATCTCCTATAGTAGCCAGCTAAACCCAAAAAGCTCCCAATATCCGAAGGACTAACTGGTCTAGGTCAATTCTTCACTGTTTTTACCTTTTGAGAGTCCACCTGCATACCCTCGCTCTACACTACATGGCCCAAAAATACTATAGAGTTTAGCCAAAACTCGCATTTGCTGAACTTAACAAACAGTTGGCGATCCTTGAGAGTCTGTAACACAATCCTCAAATGAGAAGCATGTTCCTCCTGGTGGAACTGAGGGCGATGTCCACCACCAGATCTCTACTGGAACTGCCCATAGCCCCCCTATCCTAGCCCTCTTGGCCTCTCTCTCTCCTTCTCCTTCATCTACTCTACCTCTATTTGCTGGACATATATGACAATCGAGAGAAATTTTGGTTACTATTCAACATGGCGGTCCTACACTCCTTGACTATTGAATCTGCTACTCCATTCAAAAACTTGGTCATACGAGCCCTCTAATCCTCAACCATCTCCGGTGCATATTTAGAAAACCGGGTAAACTCCAAGGCATACTCTTGGATGGTCTTGTGGTTCTACTTCAAGTTGACGAACTCTGACGTCTTTTCCTCCCTCAACTCTCTATGGAAGAACCTAACCATGAAAGCAGTCACAAACTCATCCCAACTTACGGAAACTACTCCCACTCCTCTACTCTCCTTCCACTTACAACCATATGTAAGCAACCCCCTTCAACTGATAGGAGGCTAAGTTTGTACTTTCCTCTCCCATTGATAACACTCAAACCACACCTCTAACTGAAGTATGAAGTGAACGTTGTCAATAAAGAACCCAACTAGAGGTTGCGGTCGAACCCACAGGGAATATGGAAGATCTAGATTACAGCCGGTAGATGAACTTGTATGGTAATTACTTCACAATGGGGGGATTCTAATAAAAATCAATAATAGA
>JACEIK010004168.1:125154-140180 GCA_018107945.1 Datura stramonium | reverse complement strand
CAACGCATCAAGATTCGGATCCTACAAAGCGTGATTTTTTTTCTTCTTAATTGAATTAGAATAAAATAGATTTATTCCAGTAACTTTCATAATAATCAAAATTTCACCTCCCGAGTCTGTGAATTAAAAAAAGGAGGAGCGGAAAGCCTTGTCGATTCTTTCCCTGTTCTTTTTCTCTTTGACATTGAGATGTTCATGCACAACATATAGGCTAGACAAGTAGTAGACTACGCAATAAGGATTTTTTTTATCTTGATTCTGATATACTTCTAAACAAGTCCAAACTAATTGAATACTTGTGCTAGAAATTTCTCGAATAAAATTGTCAAAAATTGTATTGCTATCGAAAGTAGAAAATAGTTGGTTCTTTTTTGCCGCCAGACACCTAGTAAAAATCTTCTCCCAATAACAATGTGAAACAAGCAAATCAAAAATACTTTTAAAGTAATATTTTTTTATATCAAACACTTACATATATGTGTTGAATATTTCAAAGGATATTTTAGAGATATCCTTAGTGTTAAAGTTAACATTTTACACATGGTGTTTTCAAATATACTAGGTGGCAAAGCTAGCCACTAATTTAATTTTCATCCTTTCCTTTTTCAAAGTCTCACCACTTCATTATCTCTATATATATTGTTCAAAGACAAGTTTTCAAAATATGAGTCAAAAATTAATTAAATAATCCTCGGCTTTTCATAGTTCATATTTTATTTTGCGGATTTTATATTATTTTATTATTCTTTCTCCTCTTATAGAGAAGACTTGTTTAATTCTAAAAAAATATTTCACACTGCTGAAATAGTTTCTTAGAACAGTGCCCAATACGACTCATGTATTATTTGTGTATTACTTATAATATTATCATTTATTTTATTTCTAAAAATTATATTTTAAAATTAAAAAATATTTACAATAGATATATTTTATCTTTGTTCACCAACAAACTAAGAAACTATGACAAATAATAATATTGTTGAAACTAGTCCTGATACTACCAACAGAAAGGAGTCATTCAAAGATACAGAGATAGCTCTCAAGAAAAATCTTGTATAAAGCCAAAGCAACAACAATAAAAGGTATGATAATAAGTCTCAAAGTTACAAGCCCTATAATTCTAATTCGAAGAAAAAGAAAGGGTCTTGTTTTATTTGTGGAAAGTCAGGTCATCATGCCGCATAATGTAGGAAAAGAGTGAAAAATGACAAAGAAAAATGTAATCCTCCCAAGGCTAACTTAGCTGAAGGAGATGATATTATTGCAGCTGTCATTTCTCAAGTAAACATTGTACTACATATAAACAAATGGATAGTAGACTCTGGGGCTACTCGACACATTTGTGCAAATCGAGAAGCATTTACCTCCTATATACCAATAGGAGATGACAATGAAGTGGTCTACCTTGGAGACTCAAGTACTACTAAAGTCTTAGGTAAGGGTAAAGTACTACTAAAACTTACTTTGAAAATTTTTTTAGCCTTTGCGGATGTGCTACATGTTCCTACAATACAGGCAAATATGATTTTTGTAGCCTTGCTAATGAAAGCTGTAGTGAAAGTGTCATTTGAAAATAAGATTATAATGACAAAAAATAATGTGTTTGTGGAAAAGAGCTATTATAACCAGGGACTTTTTGTACTCAATATTTTTGATGTTATCAATGAAAAGGCACCCACTTCTATTTATATGGTTTAGTCTATTTCCTTATGGGATGCTGGATTAGGGCATGTTAATGTCTCATATATAAAAACTATGTATTCACTTGATTTGGTATCTGGTTTAAACTCAAATAATTTTGACAAGTGTGAAATATGTGCTGAAACTAAAATAACTAAAAATTCATGTTTTTCAGTTAATAGAGAAACTGAATTATTGTCTTTGATTCACACTGATTTAGGTGATTTAAAATAAACCATGACTAGAGATGGTAAAAGATATCGTGTGACTTTTATTGATGATTTTTCTAGATTTACTATGTTGTATTTACTTAGAAATAAAGATGATGCCTATGATGCTTTTGTTTCTTATAAAAGTGCGATTGAAAATCAACTAAGTAGAAAAATCGAGAGAATTAGATCTGATAGAGGTGGAGAATATTTATCTTTAAATGATTATTGTGAAAAAAAGGAACTATTCATGAAGTAACCCCACCTTATTCACTCGAGTATAATGGTATAACTGAAAAAAATAGAAAATGGAAGAAAATGATGAACTCCTTGTTAGTTAGCTCTAATGCACCTAATAAATAGTGGGGTGAAGCAATCTTATTTGCATGTCACTTGCAAAATAGAATTTCTCATAAAAGAATTGGCAAAACTCCTTATGAATTGTGGAAAGGTTATAAGCCTAATTTGAAATATTTAAAAGTGTGGGGCTGTTTTGCTAAATTTCTTTTGCCTGAACCTAAAAAGAGAAAAATAAGTTCTAAAACATCTTATTGCATGCTTATTGGATATAGTGAACATAGTGCTGCATATAGATTTTTTTTTTTAAAGAGTGATGTGCTTGATTGTAATACTATTATTGAGACAAAGAATGCAGAATTCTTTAAACATATTTTTCCACTGTGTGATAAAATTTCTCATGGACCTGTTGAAAGAAATAATGAGATTACCTCTAATATTGAAGAATTAAGAAGGAGTAAAAGGACTAGAAAAGAATATTTTTCTTATGGAAATGACTTTCAAACTTTTCTTGTTAACAATAAACCATTAAATTATTTTAAAGCTATATCTTTTTCTGATGCTGAATTTTGGAAAGAGGCAATAAAAATTGAAATTGATTCCATTATGAAAAAGAATACATAGATTTTGACTGATTTGCTTCCTGATGCAAAACCTATTGGTTGTAAATGGATTTTCAAAAGGAAACTTAATCCTGATAGATCTATCGATAGATATAAAGCTCAGTTAGTAGCAAAAGAATTTTCTCAAAAATAAAATATTGATTATTTTGATACATTTACACCAGTGACTAGAATATCTTCTATTCAATTTTTAATTGCCTTAGCATTAATTTATAAGCTTTTTATCCATCAAATGGATGTAAAACAACTTTCTTAAATGGCGATTTACAAGAAGAGATTTATATAGTTCAACATGAGGGACATATTATTTCTGGACAACAAAATAAAGTATGTAAATTAATTAAATCTCTTTATGGCCTTAAACAAGCTCCTAAACAGTGGCATGAGAAATTTGATCAAGTCTTACTGAGAGACAATTTTTCTTCTATTGAAGTGGATAAATATGTTTATACTAAAGTGGTATACAATGATTATGTGATAATATGCTTATACGTTGATGCTATTCTTATATTTGGTACAAATTTAAATAATATGCAAAGTACCAAATTATTTTTGTCAACTACTTTTGATATGAAAGATCTGTGTGAAGTAAATATGATATTGGGAGTTAAAGTCATAAGGAGTGAAGATGGTATAATATTGTCACAAGAGCATTATGTGGAAAGACTTCTTAAAAGTTTGAATGTTTTGAGGCGACACATGTGGCCACTCCATATGATGCTAACTCTCAATTGAAAAAGAATAATGGTGACCCAATTACTCAGTCTAAATATGCACAGATTATTGAGAGTTTGATGCATTTAATAAATTTTACAAGTCCTGATATAACCTATGTTGTGTGTAGACTGAGTAGATATACTCATAATTCCAATAAAGAGCATTGGTCTGCATTAATTAAATTAATGAAATATTTGAGAGGAACCATGAGTTATGGTATCCTCTATAGTGGATTTCCTTCTACATTAGAAGGGTATTGTGATGCAAATTTGATCTCTGATTAAGATGAGATAAAATTCACTAGTAGCTACGTGTTCACCTTAGGTAGTGAAGCAATATCGTGAAAATCAGCTAGGCAAACGATCATTGCTAGATCGACTATGGAGTCAGAGTTTGTAGCTCTAGAGCTAGCTGGTTCTGAGGCTGAGTGGCTAAGAAATTTCTTAACCAATATCCCTTTAATAAAGGATAAGTTGCCTTTGTGTCTATACATTGTGATTGTCAAACAACAATTGCCATTGCAAAGAATAAATCTTATAATTGTCAGAGTAGACACATGAAATTGAGACATGACGTCATAAAACAGCTATTGAGAGATGGAATAATTTCCATTGATTATGTGAAGTAAGAAATGAATTTGGCCGATCATCTAACTAAACCTGTGGGAAGAAAATTAATTCTTAAAACCTCAAAAGAGATGGGGTTAAGGCCGATATGATTATCAATAGAGATGGTAACCAAACCTATGTAATTGGAGATCCCATGAAGTAGGTTCATATGGGTAATAACAAATCGATATTAACTCGACACACTAAAAGAGAGTGCTTGAACTGCTACTAATTGTGAGGGTGAGTTATTAACTCTTAATGAATTTATAGTCCTTAAGGATGGTGTATCAAAAGCAATATACACTTGATAAATTGTCACGACCCAAACGTAGACCCGGATCATAACACGGGACAAGGAGCCCCAAGAGGCCCCAAGTCGACCCATGGCATAAGCATACATCTACTTCACTTACTTTAAGCGGAAGAGTGAACATAATACCTGGCGGAAATGTAAACATAACATAACATATCATAACATAAGGAATCACTAGACATACACGCAAGCTGATTACTACATACTAACTGAAAGCCTCTACTGCAAAAGATGGGTTGATGGGACAACACCCCCAACTAACCCGGCCAAATACTGAAACATAAAATAACATAAATGCTAGTCAAACGACCCTTGGAACATGAGGATCACGAACAAGTTGAAAGTGAACTCTGAGATGGTCTAAGGATGATCCTGAGAGTCGAGTCCTGTATCATGAAACGATAAAACATAGAAAGTATGCGGTCAGTACGTGAAATGTACCGAGTATGCAAGGTAAGTAAAATGGACATTTAAAATACATTAAACCCATAAATGATCATAAGAGCAGGACATCATTCTCATATCATAAATACCGTAATATAACATAAGGCTTAAGGTTTTCAAAATATTCGTAATACAATCGTTCTCATTATCATAAGAGAAGAGCTTTACTTAACATGCCTTGAGCCAAAATACATAATCATAAATATGCATAAATCAGGAGGAACAGTGGGAGATTCTCTTAACCGACATACCCTATATGAGCACACATGAAGCCCGACTTGTAACCCTAGTTGGGAGGGTGTCCGTACCTTGCCAAGGGTAGAACCATGAATGTGTGATATTACCATGAACAGGGCCAATTGGGCTGGGGAGAGTCACAAAGGGGGTCCCTAACATACCTACGGTGACACGTAGTTTATGAGATCCTGAACAGAACCTAGACCCCGAACCTACTCGGTGTTCGATACTACTACCAAAACATATATAGTTCTCATAGTATAATATGCATGAATTCATAGGCTAGTTAAATCATGATAATCATAAACATACTTGTACATATGTGATCTAGCCATGACATAAGACCTGTGAGTCGGCCAAAAAATAATTCATAAATCATAAGTTTCACGCATACTCGTAGATCATACATATAACTTGAAAATCATCAAATCATGATGGATAATTGAATAAGTCTATATTTCAAATCATAAATCATGCAGGGTTTTTAAATATCAACAATTGAAGCATAAATCATGCATTATTAGGCTTAATTTGGTAGAAATTGAAATCAATGATTTTATAAGTAAAATAATTGTAAAATCGGATCAAAATCCATAAAATATGATGTAAATCATAAATCGTGATAGCCCATTAGCAATTTATTATATTTTCACAAAAATTGAATTCAAAATCCCATGAGATTTTTTATAGATTTTCATAAATTAATAGAGAATGGGCATGAGTGTGAATAGAAACACACATTCGTAACCCTAGATACTTGGGTAAGATCAGATTCTAAGGTTCCTAGATTGCCAAATAGAGAATTGATAGGGAAAAGATTGAGGAATAGCTTGATCTCTCTAAAATTGTTCTAACTTGCATGCATGGGAATGACTTATGCAAAAGGAACTTAAACTATCTTATCATGCCTTGAAAAATACATAAAATGACGTAGTTTAGGGTCTTAGAGCATAGAAACGTCGAAAATACCCTTAATGAAATTTTCCTGAAAAACTGCACTGGGCGAACCAATGACTGATCCCACGAGTCGTTGCATGAAACCATGAATCATGGTATCCAGTTGTTGGGTCCACTGCTTCACTTACACTTTCGGATTCTTCCCATAACTCGACATAACGAGTCGTTACTTCAAACAACAGGTCGTTAGATCGATCGTTGCCAGCCCCCTTCACAAACATAAACTTCCTTACCACGAGCCTCACCACGACTCGTGATTTCTTCCAACGAGTCGTGGTAACCACCCGTTAGGTGCACTGGAAATTCTAATAACCAAATGACGATTGATGACCATGGATCATCACTTCTCACCACAATTCGTTGGATGACCCGTGGTATCCCCAACTACCAAGGTCCAGGCCCTCCTATGATTGCAAACAATGACTTGTTGTTCCAAGCAACGAGTCGTTGCTTCGTCCGTAGTAACCACTATCACCAATACCTCCCTTACCACGACTGCTAACAACGACTCATGGTGTCCAACCACGAGTCATCATATCATCTGTCCTGAGAAATTTCTCCAGTTTTCAGCCAACTTCCCATTTTGATCCCGGCTCTAATATTAGGAATTTTTGGGGTATTACCATATCTCCCCCTTGGGAGCATTCTTACTCGAATGTTGGAAACAAGCAGAAAATAAAGACATGCAATCCTTACACCCAAATACTGATCATTTAAACCAAAAACTAATGGAATGACGACCTCCGATTCATATCACATAGCTGAGCTGATTTCATGCTTCACATACAACTATATACATAAAATAAACTTGAACACATTATTTGGAAATGAAAGCTAATTAGAGTTATAGAGAAAAACTGATACCTCAAGTCGGAACTGAGCCGGTAGCAAATAAGTGTGGGTATTTAGCCATCATATCTGCTTCGGCTTCCCATGTAGCTCCTTTGACATGCTGATTTCTTCATAATACTTTCACTGAAGCTAATTCCTTGTTCCTTAGCTTCCGTACTTGACGATCTAATATTTCCATCGGAACCTCCTCATAGCTAAGGCTATCTTTTACACCAACGCTGTCTACTGGGACTACTAGAATTGGATCTCCTAAACATTTCTTCAAAAGCGATGCATAAAACACAGGATGCACAGAAGACAACTCTAAGGGCAACTCCAACTCATACGCCACCTTACCAACTCTCCTCACAACCCGATAGGGACCAACATAGCGGGGACTTAGTTTTCCTTTCCTCCCAAACCGCATTACTCCCTTCATGGGAGATACCTTCAAAAACACCTAATCGTCCACCTCAAACTCCAACTCTCTCCTCCTCACTTCTGCATAGGATTTTTGATGACTTTGAGCGGTTTTTAGCCTATCCCTTATAAACTAAACCTTCATTATAGCCTTGTGAACCGAATCTGGCCCTATCATAGCTACCTCACCAACCTCATACCATCTGATGGGCGATCTACACCTCCGCCCATAAAGAGCCTAGAACGAAGCCATCTGAATGCTGGAGTGATAGCTGTTATTGCAACAAAACTCGATCAGGGGCAAGTGATCATCCCAACTACCTTTTAAGTCCATAACACATGCTCTCATCATGTCCTCGAGAGTCTGGATCATTCGTTCTGTTTGGCCATTCGTTTGCGGATGAAAGGCTGTGCTGAGTTTGATCTGAGTCCCAAGCCTTTTTTGGAATGACTGCCAAAACTGAGAGGTAAATTGAGTACCTCGGTCTGAAACAATGGACTAGGGCACTCCATGCAATCGAACCAACTCCCATATATATAGCTTGGCGTAATCCTTCGCTGAGTCCGTGGTCTTTACCGGTAGAAAATGTGCAGCCTTGGTTAACCTGTGTACCACAACCCAAATGGAATCATATTGACGGCGAGTATGAGGTAGTCCCATGATGAAGTCCATATTCTCTTCTCACTTCCAAGTAGGAATACTGATATCCTGAAGTACTCCTCCTGGCCTTTGATGCTCAACCTTTACTTGCTGACAGTTCGGGAACTCGGTTACACATTTTGCAAGATCCTTTTTCATGCCATCCCACCAATAGATTTCTCGTAAATCACGATACATTTTGGTGGCACCCGAATGGATGGAATACTTGGATCCAAGGGCCTCATGCAATATCTGACTCCTCAAATCATCAACATATGGAATACATAGACGACCCTGGTACCGAAGCACACCATCTCCCCCTTAGGAGAAGACCTCTACCTTCTGGCTTAGAACAACTTCTTTCAACTTTATCAAAATCGGGTCCTCATCTTGTCTGGATTTCACATCAGTCACTAAGGACGATTTGGATCCACTTTGAACAACAACACCGCCATCGGTAGGTTCAACTAACCTAACTCCTAACCTTGCGAGATGATGCATATCTTTCACCATATCTTTCTTTCCTTCCTCCACATGGGATAAACTCTCCATCGAGAGCCTACTAAGTGCGTCTGCCACCATATTAGCCCTACCTGATGGTAAAGAATACTCATATCATAGTCTTTGAGTATCTCTAACTATCTCCTTTGTCGTAGATTGAGGTCTTTCTGTGTGAACACATATTGTAAGCTCTTGTGGTCCGTAAACACATCCACATGGACCCCATACAAGTAATGTCGCGATATCTTCAAAGCGAATACCACCACGGCCAACTCTAGTCATGGGTCGGGTAATTCTTCTCATGGATTTTTAACTGTCTAGAGGCATATGCTATTACCTTCTCTCGCTGCATCAATACACACCTGAGTCCGATTCTAGAAGCATCGCAATACATCTCCGTACCCTCAGGTAGGGTCAACACTGGTGCGGTAGTGAGTCGAGTCTTTAATTCTTGGAAGCTCTTCTCACTAGCCTCCGACCATTGAAATTTCACCTTTTTCTGAGTCAACTTGGTCAAAGGTGCTGCAATTGATGAAAAACCCTCAACAAATCTTTGATAATAGCCTGCTAGGTCCAAGAAGCTCCAAATATCCGAAGGATTCACCGGTCTAGGCCAATTCTTCACTACCTCAATTTTATGAGAATCTACCTTTATGCCCTCGCTTGATAACACATGGCCCAAAAATGCTACCGAGTTCAACCAAAACTCGCACTTGCTGAACTTGGCATACAATTGGTGTTCCTTGAGAGTCTAAAGCACTACTCCCGAATGAGCAGCATGCTCCTCCTCACTCCGAGAGTAAATAAGGATGTCGTCAATGAATACGATCACGAACATGTACAGGTATGACTTGAACACCCTGTTCATCAGGTCCATAAAAGCTGCAGGAGAATTTGTTAGTCCAAAAGACATAACTACAAACTCATATGACCATACTGCGTCCTGAAGGCTGTCTTCGAGATATCACACTCCTGAACCCTGAGCTAATGATATCCGAACCTGAGATCTATCTTTGAGAAACAATTTGCACCGTGAAGATGGTCAAACAAATCATCGATACTGGGTAAAGGATACATGTTCTATAAGGTGACTTTGTTCAATTGCCGATAGTCAATGCACATCTGAAGCGAACCATCCTTCTTTTGGACAAATAAAATTGGTGCACCCCATGGAGACTTGCTCGGTCTAATGAAGCCCTTATCTAGAAGGTCCTTCAACTGATCCTTCAATTCTTTAGCTCGGTTGGAGCCACCCTATAAGGAGGAATGGAGATAGGTTGCGTATCAGATAAAAGGTCAATACCAAAATCAATTTCCCTCTCAGGAGGAACACCTGGTAAATCATCTGGAAATACTTCTGGGTACTCAGGCACCATCGGAACTGGTTGAATAGTCGGAGTCTCGGACTCAACATCCTTAACCCTAACTAGATGATACATGTAACCCTTAGAAATCATCTTTCTATTCTTAAGATATAAAATAAATCGGCATACTGGTACAACGAACTACCCTTCCATTCCAATAATGATTCACCCGAAAAACGAAATTCCACCGCACTCTATAATTTACAAAAGCATAAATTGCGTACAACCAATCCATTCCAAGAATAATATCAAAGTCTGCCATGGCTAACTCTACAAGGTCTGCAGAGGTGACTTTATGCAAGATAGTGATTGGGCATCCTCTATACACTCGCCTAGATACAACCAAATCACCAACAGGAGTAGAAATTGAAAATGGTTTTGACAGAGTCTCAGGACTAACTCCAAAGCTACTAGAAACGTAAAGAGTCACAAAAGACAAAGAATCCCCCGAATCTAGCAAAGCATAAACATCAATATGAAAAACACGCAACATACTAGTGACCACATCTGGGGAGACCTCCTGCTCCTAATGCGGTGCTAAAGCATAGAATCTATTTTGGCGTTGACCGCCGGCTGAACTAGTCGAGGAACCCTGCTGAGGGGGACATGCTGCTGGGGCAGCTGAACTGGTTGCTGGCATATGGGCTCCACCGCCCCCTAATCTGGCTGAAGGGCAATCCCTGAGTTTGTGTTCGGGTTTGCCACACCCGAAACAAGCGTCCGAACCAACTAAGAACCTCCCTGAATGATTCTTGCCGCACTTCACACAAGCTGAAAAAGTGCACTCCATCTGCATGCTACCATGGCCTCTCAAGTTTGGGGCCCTGCTCCTCCGATCCCCTCTAAATCTAGACAACGTATTGGCCGATGATAGTGCTGGAGCAATAGACCTATGCTGAGACTGCTGACGCTGCCCACCCCTTGATCTGGCCTGAGATACCCCATAGCTGTCGATCCTGGCCCTCTTGGCTTCTTTCTGCCTCCAATACACCGACTCGATCTGCTAAGCATGCAACACAATGCGGGGAAAGTCTATATCCCGATGCAACATGGCGATCCTACAATCCTTATCCAGATAGTCCGCCACTCCATGTACAAAATGGCTCACTCGAGCCTTTTGATCTTCCACCAACTCTGGTGCATACTTGGATAGATGGGTGAAATCCAATGCGTACACCTGAACTGACATGTCACCCTACTTCAAGTTAACAAAATCAGCTGCCTTAAGCTCCCTCATCTCTCGAGGGAAAAATCGATCCAAGAATGTCGCGTGGAACTCCTCCTAACCTATAGGACCTGCCCCCACTTCTTTAGCATCTCTCCACAGCTTGAACCATATGTGAGCCACCTCTTTAGCTAATAGGAAGACAATTCAACACAATCTCCATTGGTCAGCCCCATAACCTGGGTGATCTTTAGAATCTCCTCTATAAAATTGTGTAGGTCCTCATCCATCTTGGACCCAAGGAACTCCAGAGGGTTCATCCTCAATAAATCTCTAATCCGAGCCGCTGTCGCATTGCCATTCTGTGGAATATGTGTAACAGCTTGCTGGTTGACCTAAGCGGTCAAGGCCTGCACCAACATCTGGATAGCCGCCCGAAATTCCGCATGGGCAACTAGCTCCGGTGCCATTTCAAGAAATGGCAGATCTATTCACTCTTGGGGCTCCTAAATAGGTGGGGCTTGCTATGCCCATGACCATTACCATCTTCGTGGCCTTCACCGTTTCCATTTCTTCTTCCATTCATTCTTCTGGGAGCCATGATTCTGCAATCATGAATAGCATGAATTAGAAGAATAGAAAAACTTCTCATCGCACGAAATAGATCATGAAAGAAGGGAACATTTCCTAAATGTCTCATAGCCTCTTCGTCATAAGTGTGGCGCGCTTCACACCCATGAAAAAGACTACTTAACGCGGCTTTCACACACCCTAGGACACTTCAAAACCTATTGCTCTGATACCAAATTTTTCATGACCCGAACGTAGACTCTGATCGTAACACGGGACAAGGAACCCCGAGAGGCCCCAAGTCGACCCATGGTATAAACCTACATATACTTCATTCACTTTAAGTGGAATACTGAACATAAGACCTAGCGAAAACGTAAACATAACATAACATATCATAACATAAGGAATCACTAGACATAGACGCAAGCTGATTACTACATACTGTCTGAAAGCCTCTACTGCAAAAGATGGGTTGATGGGACAACACCCCTAACTAACCTGACTAAATACTGAAACATAAAATAACATAAATGTCTAGTCAAATGGCCCTCAGAACATGAGGACTCACGAACAAGCTGAAAGTGAACTCTGAGATGGTCTAAGGATGAGGATGAGCTTGAGAGCCGGGTCCGATATCATGAAACGATACAACATAGAAAGTATGTGGTCAGTACATGAAATGTACCGAGTATGCAAGGTAAGTAAAATGGACATTTAAAATACATAAAACACATAAATGATCATAAGAGCAGGACATCATGCTCATATCATAAATATCGTAACATAGCATAAGGCTCAAGGTTTTCAAAACATTCGTAATACAATTGTACTCATGATCATAAGAGAAGTTCTTTACATAACATGACTTGAGCCAAAATACATAATCATAAATATGCATAAATCATGAGGAACATTGGGAGATTCTCTTAACCGACATACCCCATATGAGCACACATAAAGCCCCACTTGTAATCCTAGTCGGGAGGGTGTCCGTACCTTGCAAAGGGTAGAATAATGAAAGTGTGATATCACCATAAAAAGGTCCAATTGGGCCAGGTACATTTATAAATGAGGTCCCTAACATACCTACGGTGGCACGTAGTTTATGAGATTCGGGGCAGAACCTAGGCCCCGAACCTACTCGGTGTTCGATACTACTCCCAAAACATATATAGTGCTCATAGTATAACATACATGAATTCATAGGCTAGTTAAATCATGATAATCATAAACATACTTATACATACGTGAACTAGCCATGACATAAGGCCCGTGAGTCGGTCAAAACATAATTCATAAATCATAAGTTTCATGCATACTCGTAGATCATACATATAACTTGAAAATCATCAAATCATGATGGATAATTGAATAAGTCTTTATTTCAAATCATAAATCATGCGGGGTTTGTAAATATCAACAATTGAAGCGTAGATCATACATCGATTCACCATAGATCATGCATAATTAGGCTTAGTTTGGTAGAAATCAAAATCAATGATTTTATAAGTAAAATAATTGTAAAATCAGATCAAAATCCATAAAATATGATGTAAATCATAAATCATGATAGCCCATTAGCAATTTATTTGATTTTTACAAAAATTGAATTCAAAACCCTATGAGATTTTTGATAGATTTTCATAAATTAATAGAGAATGGGCATGGGTGTGAATGAAAACACCAATTCATAACCCTACATACTTGGGTAAGATCAGATTCTAAGGTTCCTTGATTGCCTAATGCAGAATTGATAGGGAAAAGCTTGAGGAATAGCTTGATCTCTCTAAAATTCTTCTAACTTGCATGCATGGGAATGACTTATGCAAAAGGGACTTAACCTATCTTATCATGCCCAGAAAAATACATAAAATGACGTAGTTTAGAGTCTTAGAGAATAGAAAAGTTGAAAATACCCTTAATGAAATTTCCCTGAAAAACTGCACTAGGCGAACCAACGACTGATCCCACAAGTCGCGTGGTATCCAGTCATTGGGTCCACTGCTTCACTTACACTTTCGGATTCTTCCCACGACTCGACAGGATGAGTCGTTACTTCAAACGATGGATCGTTAGATCGATCATTGCCAGCCCCCATCACAAATCTGAACTTCCTTACCACGAGCCTCACCACGACTCGTGGTTGCTTCCAACGAGTCGTGATAACCATCCATTAGGTGCACTGGAAATTCTAACAACCAAACAACGACTGGTGACCACGGGTCATCACTTCTTACCACGAGTCGTTGGATGACCCGTGGTATCCCCAACTGCCAAGGTCCAGCCCCTCCTATGATTGAAAACAACAACTCATTTCTCCAAGTAATAAGTCATTTCTTCGTCCGTAGTCACTACTGTCACCCAGACCTCCCTTACCACGACTGCTAACAATGACTCGTGGTGTCCAATCATGAGTCGTCATATCATCCGTCCTGAGAAATTTTCTCTAGTTTTCAGCCAACTTTTCATTTTGATCCCGGGTCTAATCTTAGATATTTTTGGGGTATTACATAAATTCACCTATATGAGAAGTGGACTGGGGCCGCTCTTAGATTTTAGCCAAGTCTCTAGAGCTCTCATGAATAACCAGGCACACGCATGGTCTATTGGCGCAAAACCGCCTTGAACAACAAAATAAAGGTCAAAATGTGATTGGTAAAATCATTACAATAAGAATTATTGGTTCATAAAAATTTTATATTTCACTAATAACTCTGTAAGTTAAATTTAATAGGTCTAAATTTGGTTCATAGTCCAGAAGACACCAAATCTATTATATTTTAATCATACAAAATCCAGCAAAATAAAAACTTTCTATTTCTATTCTTTGATTTCAAAAATTCCTTTGAAATATGTGGGGGATATTCCAAAGGATATTTTAAAGATATCCTTGGTGCCAAAGTTAACATTTTACACATGACGTTTTCAAATATACTTGGTGGCAAAGCTAGCCACTAATTTCATTTTAATCCTTTCCTTTTTCAAAGTCTCACCACTTCATTATCTCTATATATATTTTCCAAAGACAAGTTTTCAAAATATGAGCCAAAAATCAATTTAATAATCCTTGGCTTTTCATAGTTCATATTTTATTTTGCTGGTTTTGTATTATTTTATTGTTCTTGCTCCTCTTATAAAGAAGGCTTGTTTAATCCTGGGGAAACATTTCACATTGCTGAAATAGTTTCTTAGGACAGTGCCCAGCACGACTCAAGTATTATTTTTGTATTACTTATAATATTATCATTTATTTTATTTTTAAAAATTATATTTTGAATTTAAGAAATATTTGTAATAGATGTATTTTATCTTTGTTCACCAACAAAATGTCAAAATCAATAGTTCTTCTTATATATTTTCTTTTCATGTTTATCATTGGGTATTATACCGGAGAAAGAAAATAAAGAGCTCATTCCAAAATCTTTTTGTGACTACAGAATAATATAG
>JACEIK010004168.1:94761-122360 GCA_018107945.1 Datura stramonium | reverse complement strand
TTGATTAGTTCCAGAAAAAGTGCAAGAGGACGTGAGTCTACACATCATTGGACTGTGGATGCAATAGGTAACAGTTATCTTCTCAGTTGCAATATTTTCCACTGATTGTTATTTTGAATTCAACATTTTAATTCCAATAACTTACCATTGGAAGTGACCTTTCACATCTTATGATTAACTAGTGAATAAAAGTCTCATGCGTTCCACATTTTATTTCTAATAATATATAGCTTGTTTTAGCTTGTTTAGTTACTGCCCTAATGATTCTCACCTCTACTGTTTTAAATATTCCAGATTCACAAGGAAATGACAAAAAGCTTAAAGTGAGACCTAGAGAAGTGTTAAGTTTACTCATGGGAGAGCGTATTGTGGTTCTGTTTGATTTATTGGATCCAATTGGCGAAGCACAAGGCCTTCTTGCAGGCTTATGTGGTCTTTTAGCGACCGACTTCTCCATATTTCCTATTAGCTTTGATAAATGGTCGAATATGCCTTAGTCATATTTGAACGACTGCTTTGATAACATCATAAATGTATAATCTCTATAATTTTATAACTTTATATTTATTTTATATCTTTTAATTTTATATTTTCATGTAAAAGATAGACTAACCAATCAATTTTTATTTTTAAAACCCCATTTTTATTTTATGACAACTGAGGATATTGCACAAATATTTTTTTATCACTCTATTGGAAAGAAATGGACGAGTTCAATGACCTACTTAAGACCAAAGATAAGACCATGAATAATGTTCCTTAAGGTATTGCTCGGGATTAGTGGACTTCTTTTTTGAACAATCGTTCTAGAGATGATACTCAAGTATTTTTATAAAATCACACATTAAAAGTATCGCTATATGATTATTCACTTATAATTTACTTAAGATATCTTGTTGTTAGAAAATGTGTAAAAGAAATGCTGAAAACCGAAAGAAGCAAACAGTTCCACATACTGGTGGCTCAAAGCGAACTCTAGAAGAAGGTTGAAATGGTAAACAATGTCACCTCGTTTATATTATTTTACTAATTGAACTTACTTATTATGTATCTATTCCTTCTATTTTAATTAAGTTATTCCTTTTTATTTTTTTCATACATGGATGGCTGAGACAGGGAGAAGGCCTGGACGAGCACAACTCTATTTTGCTACACACAAGAAAAAAGATGGATCCTATGTAAATGAGGAGGTAAAAAAAATATGTGTATGTTGCACTAGTGACTTCTTCTTCTTCTTCTTCTTCTTCTTCTTCTTGTGGCTGGAAGGGCTGACAGATTTTTGAGTCGAACTAATAGTGATGGAGCACTATGATCAGTTTCTCTATTACTGTAGCTACAATATTGCTTTTAAATTATATTTTTATTACATCTTGCTTGTCATTCTATAAAGAAGGTCATCGAACTAATTTCCTACACTATAATACATTAAATCTTTCACATTAAGGCTGCCTCATGTTGGTATAATGTTGACTCAAATTTTCTTGATTATGCGTGTTGTATTTAGGAAAAAATTGAGCTAGCAGTTAGTCAAAGTACTATGAATGAGTCTGAAATTTCTCCAAATGATGTTGTTGGTAGGGTGCTAGGAAAAGAACATCCAGGAAGGGTAAGATGTATGGGATTAGGAGCTACTCTAAGCACTACTTTTAAACAATCAAATCTTCGTATTAATGGCATTAGAATTCCAAGTAACAATGTTGGATGTTCTTCTTTCGGATGTCAAGAGAAGTACAATCAATTGTTGAATACTCTCATAGAATACATGATAATGAAGGATGGGTCTATTCCAGAACAATTTGCTGGGATCTTTGCTTCTTCTCCTACAATGGTAAGACAGTAAAATTTTTCAATTTTTGATATCTTGCTTAATTTTATTTTTTATTTGATGAAGGGCTGCTTTTCATGTGAAATAACTGAGGTCACTAGCATTAGTACTAGTAGTAATCAAGAAATTTGTTTCATTTGTTGTGATGTGCTACTTGTAGCTTAGTTGCCATCAAGTTGCCATCATGAAATGGGGACATATGATCACTGATTTATGGAGTTTTTGATATGTCTGATCATACACCCATGCGACTTAGTCTATCCAGTGAAATATTAAAGTTTCTTTTAGATTCTTTAGCATATGCGCTGACCATTCAAGATTTATTTTCATTGTGAAAGAGAGATGAGAAAAAAAGATTGAGCCAGAAATAAGATGCAAATATTTGATTGAACTTGAAAGCTCTCAAGACACTACTTAAACAACTAAATAATGAAGAGTTTCGGGGGATTAATCTCAATATTGAAAAGGCAAGAATGAATCTTCAAATTATAAAAAGCCAGATGACAGTCCCTTATTCAGGCATTATGATAACAAAGGAGAGACAAGCAATACATGAACTGCAAGGATGATTCATGATTGAAGAGAAAGCTTAGTCTATGTGCCCCTTTAAAAAGAAAAAGAAGATAACATTGATGAAATTTCTCTGTGATTGACTTGAAAAGTATTCTGCTGAACTTCATATTTGTGTAATCGATATCTTTGTTTACTAATCCTCTTTTAAACTGTGATTTACTTGGAATGTATTCACTTTAAAGGTCTTATGTTTACTTAAATAATATCCAAAACTAAGTTGTTATTTTTGTCTTTTTTTTTGCAGCCAACTGATGCACCCATGGATGCAAGAAGATCTTCTAGCACTAGCAATCCTAATGAGGACCATTAAAATTGCTTTTAATTATGATGAATGTATTTTGATAATGTGATTAGTTGACTAAGTGAATATTTTGAAACGAATTTAGTTTGAGAACATGATGCTACTTTATCTTAATATTTTGAATGATTTAATAGAATGTTAATATTTCTCAATTTGATATTTTGATGAAAAAAAAGATTGCTCATGAAGTTAATATTTGTGATCAGATTATATTTAAAAGTGACAGAAATTACATTTAAAACCTACTGAAGATGAGATAAGAATAGATTAGTTCTTGATACAATAGTAAATTGCGGAGGTTTAAAAATCAATTTGAGGAGGTTGTTAACCTCCGTTGCGGTCACGACGGTTTTGAAAACCCCCTTATTAATCTGCCGCATTGTGGTGACTATAACAACAGCGGTTCATCCACCCGTCGTGACAGCAAATAACGGAGGTTAAGAACCTCCGCAAATTAAATTTCCAACCTCCACAATTTACCCGTTTTTGTTGTAGTGTCAGTAACAATACATGGTAAAGGAATACATAACAGTGGAAAAAAATACAAAAGCGAGAACCGAATATAGTAACTAGCAAGGAGAGAATGATCAACAGCAAATGGGATAAATAAAATGGCATAGAGATGGAGAAAGATATATATATCTACTAAAAATCATAATAAAGGGAAAGAAAAGGTGCAGGGGATTTAGATGTCTAATAATTTTGATGCACTGAAAAATGTGGAAACTGAGAATATAATAAGATGGAGAAGGGACAAGAGTTCGAAACCATGGATTGAAGCTTCATTTGAAAAACAACAAAAGAATAAAACGAATACTGGCGAGGGAGACAAGCATACTAGCAGCAGTGTGAACCAGACAACAATAAAGATATTATTGAGAAATAATATTGTAAAGAAACAACATATGAGAAACTAAGTAGTAAGGAAAAACTCAAGGAGAACAAAGATATGGAAGGTTCCAAGGATAATATCAAAACACAACAAGAAGAGGGGGAACAAAACACTAATCAGGACACAAAGAGAGTAGAAGATAATGTTGTTGCCCTGTGTTCAAATATGCAAAGCAAAGAAACTGAATAATATCCGAGTCTACAGAATTCACTGTGTGTCCTTAAGGAATTTAATCCCCTCATTGTACTCGAGGTTTTGAATTACTTCCTCCCAGAATAAAATGAATATACCTATTAATGGTGTAGCAGTACCTCAAACACCAATAACTTTGTCGAACTCTAAGAACAGTAACAAATCACACAACAGACTCAATTTTATTTGTTTGAAAATATACAGAATTTTTGAAAATTCTCTATCCAAAATTTAAGAAAAAAGGCCTTTAGTTATAGCCAAAGATCTGAAGTGAAGGGTGTGAAGACACATGTTCAGATGGTGTCTGTTTGGAATGACTATCATTGGGTAAGAAAATTTTTAACTTTCTCTTCCCTCCAATTTATTTCTCTCCATTTTCCAATTCACACCCAACACTTAACTCCAACAATCCCCACATGAATGGGGAATGGCTATATAAAAAAAACTTTAAATGCATGAAAAATTGTGTGATTCATAAGCAAGAATTAATTGTATCTAGATAAGTGGATTTCCCCTTGAACTTTCTGTAGTAAACATATATTGGATATACTCGGTCAATCGGTAGATTTGATATCTTTGAACCGTCGAGCTATGATGTATACCTAGAAAACAAAAGTCACACAATTAATCCTTTAACCGTCTTAGGTTCTCATTATTTTGTTCGTTTCAGCCATGAACACTGTCTGGTTTCATAAGTGTGTAGAGAATTGGCCTTACAGAATTCTCCTTGAAGCGGCTTGCACTTCACATTTATATAGGTGATTCCTAAATGTGTTATCCCGTAGATACACCATTTGACATACCCTGTGTCAAATTTAAAAATCATTAAAAAGCCTTTAATGCTTTATCTTTGTTACTAAATATTGTCTCATCACAAGAATGGACAAAGTTATTTTGACAGTTGAACCGTCATCAATGACTTTGTTTGATCTCCATAAAATCTAGATCTTGGGATCTCCGGTATTCTAGGTAGAGTTACCACCCGATGACTTGTCCTTGGCCATAGTCCAATTCCTTCGATGATCTTTCAACTGCCTCTCTAGTTAGGCCCTTTTGTAAGTGGATCCAACGCATTATCTCTTGACTTTATATAGTGGTGTGATAATTCCACTAGAGAGTAGTTGTCTAGCAGTGTTATGTCTCCATCATATGTGACGAGACTTTTCGTTATACATTATACTTTCATCTCTTCCGATTGCCACTTGGCTATCACTATGTATACATATTGGTGCCATCGTTTGGGCCATAATGGAATGTCCTCTAGGAAATTCTGAGCCATTCAACTTTTTCACTAGCCTTATCTAAAACTGAATTCGAGACTCCATTGTAAATGACAATACATGTTTGTTTGGATGACTTCAAGACAACTTGCTCCTCCACGATGATAAATACATATCCACTTGTGGATTTGGTTTTAGTTGATCATTGATCCAATTTGTATCACAATATACTTTAACAATAGTTGGATACTTGTTGTAATGCAAATCAAAGTTTGAGTATATTTTAAATACACCAAAACTCATTTCATAGCATCAATGACTCTGATTGGGATTACTTGTATATCAACTAAGTTTACTTATCGCACAATCTATGTCACAGTCGTGCCTGAGTTCGTGATGTACATCATGCTACCATTGTCTCTTGCATAGTCAATTGGGACTTTCTTTCACTTTTTTAAAAGAAGCGGGAATTAACATCAATTGGTGTCTTTGAAATTTTGGAATCCAAATACTTAAATTTTTTAAGTATTGTTTGGATATAATGAGACTGAAACAATGCTGGACCTTCAAGGAGTTTTGTGGATCTTAATCCCCAATATCAAATCAACAACTCCTAGATCTTTCATCTCAAACTTATTAGCAAGAATAAACTTGGTAGCATTTATGTTATAATGTCGTTACTCACTATCAATATATTATCCACATATAGAAAAATAATGACGACTTGATTTTGAGTGTTCTTAATGTAAACACATTTATCACACTATTAAATCTCTTGAAACCATTTGACAACATAGTCTAGTCAAATTTTGCATGCCATTGTTTAAGACGCTTTTTTAGTCGTCTGAGGACTTTCAAGTGACACACCTTCTTTTCATTTTCGGGAACTACAAACTGCGTCTTGAGGTTGTTCCATATAAATTTCTTCCTCCAAATATCTATTTAAGAAGTCTGTTTTCACATCCATTTGATGGATTTCAAGACCGTATGCGGTGGCTAACGCTATTAACACCTGATGGATGTAATTCTGGTTACCAACGAGTACGTATCAAAGTAATAAAGACCTTTTGTTAAACCCTTTGACTACAAGTCTTGCTTTGTATTTGTCAATAGTGCCATCATCTTTAGCTTTCTTTTGAAAATCCTTTTACAACCTAATGGTTTGTTCCACGGAGGAAGGTCAACCAATTCTCATCTATGGTTATTCATTATGGATTCAATTTCACTATTGAAATTGTTTCTTTTCATATATTGAGCTTTCGAGAAGAAGTTATAGCTTCTTGAAAAGTTCGAGGCTCATTTTCCAGCAGCAAAAATGTTAGAAAATCTGGTCCAAAGGAAGTAGAATTCCTTTGACATTTGCTACATCTTGGATTCTTCTCATTAGGAACACTTTCTTTGTCTCTTTAGAGTTGTTTAGATCTTTTGCTAGACGACTCACAATTCTATTTATACGGATATATATTCAAAAGAGAATTCAGCATTGTCGATTCTATTACCGTATTAACATGAATGTCGGGATTTTCCTGATTTATGAACCGGAAATTGATATGCTTTACTATTTGTAGCATATCCATATAAACACACAATCAACAGTTTTAGGACCTATCTTAACCCTTTTGGGTTTGGGAACTGTGCCTTAGCCATTACCCCCACACTTTCATGTATTCAAGGTTAGGCTTTCTTTCTTTTCATTTTCGTATGGAATGGATTGTGTTTTGCTATAGGGCACTTGATTAGTATTATTGCTAGTAGTAGGATGGCTTCCCCCATAAGTTCGGGGTAAACCAGGAGACTTATCAACATAACATTCATCATCTCTTTTAATGTTCTGTTTTTCCTTTCCGCAATCCCATTAGATTGTGAAGAGTAAGGGAAAGTTGTTTGATGAATAATGCCATGTTTCAAAATATTTCTTTAAAAGGAGATTCATATTCGCCGCCCTATTGGCTTTATGTCATAAATGTACGTGAATTAAGTCTAAGGGACATGAATTCCTTTCAAGCGACTTATAAGGATGTTTAACATACTTAAATTCAACATAGATTTAGAATTTTGATTGATTGCATTCAAACTTTGGCAATAATTCCAAATTGATCATTTTACGCAAGATTTTCGTGACATGTCCCAAGCGGGAATGCCATAAATCATTTGACTCAATCAATTAAAGAAGGCGTTGTAATTTTATTGATTTCAGCAATAGTACATTAGGTTGAAAAGGCCCTCGGTTAAGACAACCTTTTCCAGACAACCTTTTCCTACATACACATCATTCTTACTTATTACAGTATGATTTGGAATAAGAACGCACTCAAATCCATTCTTGATGAGAAGGCCTGTAGAAACTAAGTTCTTCCTTATTTCTGGAACAGGACAGACATTATTGAGAGTCACCACCTTGCCTGATGTCATTTTCAGAAATATTTTTCCATAGCCTTCAATCTTGGTTGTTGAAGCGTTTTCCCTATACATGGTCTCGTTGGGTCCAGCAGGGGCATAGAAAGCAAATGCTTCTATGACGGCACAAACATGTCGAGTGGATCCAAAGTCAAGCCAGCAATCCATGGGGCTTCCCACTAGGTTGCATTCAGAAACCATAGCGCACAAGTCATCAATCTCCATGGTTCTTTCAACCATGCTAGCTTGTCCCTTTTTCTTTCCTTTCAGCATCTTTGTTATCTTCTTCGATTATCAATCGAACGATAAGATCTTCAAGCTTCATCTTCTTGCACTTGTACTTTAAATAATTCTTAAAGTCCCTCCATAAAGGAGGTAGCTTTTCAATCATGGATGTAATTTGAAAAGCTTGATTAATGACCAAACATTCAATGAACAACTCATTATTAGCACCATAATGAATACTTTTGATAAAAACATTAATATGAATTATACTTTCAGCAAGGAGATCGTGAATTATCACTTGCAGCTCTTGGACTTGTATGATAACAGGCTTGTTGTCTATCATTTTGTAGTTCAGACACTTGGCTACAATAAATTTCTTTTAACCGGCATCTTCCGTTTTGTACTTCTTCTCTAGCGCATCCTCGTGTTCTTTAGAAGTCTCCACATTGCTGTATACATTATACAGATCATTCTCCAATCCACTCAGGATATAGTTCTTGCATAAAAAATCTGAGTGCTTCCAAGCCTCAATCACCAAGAACCGTTCATTTTCGGGAGTTGATTCCAGTAGAATCGGTTTATCCTCCTTAATGAACTTCTGCAGACGCAATGTGGTCAGATAGAAGAACATCTTCTGCTGCCAGCATTTGAAGTCAATGCCAGAAACTTTTCAAGCTTTTCTGCCAGAGCCAGTGCTTGCACAACACGGGTGGAGGAGATTCCATTACTTGTAGAGGCAAGCATGGGATCAGTTGTTCCTGTCATATCTGTTGAACAATAATAACAAAAGTTAGCAATCGATGAAGATTCTATTTCTTCAAATAGAAAAACTTTTGACAGAACTAAACTGATTAATCGATGAAGTTTCTAATATCTTCAAACTGAATTATCAACAATTAGATTTGCTTGGCGAAGTTTTTAAATCTTCAAACGAACAATCACAGTGAGTAGAAAATCCCAAGGATTTTAATCTCAACGGGAATAAAAAATCCAAAGATTTTAATCTCCAACAATAGAGTAGAAAACCAGAAAGATTTTAGTCTCCAAAACCAGAAAAAAGATGAACACAGGAAAAAAAATTAAATTCCTTAAGCTTGTTGTTGTCCTGTGTTCAAATATGCAAAACAAAGAAAATGAATAAAATCCGAGTCCACAAAATTTACTATGTGTCCTTAAGGAATTTAATCCCCTCACTGTACTCGAGGTTTTGGATTACTTTTTCCCAGGATAAAATGAATATACCTGTTAATGGTGTAGCAGTACCTCAAACACCAATAACTTCGTCGAACCCTAAGAACAGTAACAAATCACACAACAGACTAGATTTTGTTTGTTTGAAAATATGCAGAATTTTCGAAAATTCTCTATCCAAAAATGAAGGAAAAAGACCTTTATTTATAATCAAAGATCTGAAGTGAAGGGGTGTGAAGACACTTATTCAGATGGTGTCTGTTCAACTACCATTGGGAAAGAAACTTTTCAGCTTTCTCTTCCCTCCAATTTATTTCTCTCCATTTCCCAATTCATACCCAATACTTAACTCCAACAGATGACAATGAGATTAATAACAACAGAGACATGGAAAAATGATATGCAACGTGAGCAAAAGAATAAGCTAATAGCCAAGAATTTTGAGCCAGGACCATAGGAACAATCAAAAAATGACACCAGTGGAGAAATTGATATAGGAGATGATGATGAGATGAATGCTCAAAATACAACACAGAACATGCAACATGCAATGACTAAGGGGAATATATCACTAATGCAGTAAGCAAAATCCAAAAAGAATACTACCAGGAAGACTGTAAGAGAGAAGCATACCTCCCAAACTCACTAGAGCGCAAGGAAAAAATATCCAAATATAATATTTTTCAATGAATATTGTGCTCATATTGAATATCAGGTCTATTAACACTCAACAAGCATTTGAAAGACTTGTGATGTTAAACAAACATAAACAGTTCAACTTTATAGTTTTAATAGAACATTTCAACATCAAAGACACATTTAAATATATAAATTATGGATGAAAATGTCAACTGCTTGGTATAACATAAATGTTAAGATATGGTTATTCGTAGAAGAGGGTTATCAGGTGGAGGAGCAGATGGATATAAAGCAACTTCTATCAGTTAAAATTACAAAATTAAATGAAGGACAAGATCTTACATAACCATGATATATGGTTGCACAGATAGATCAATTAGGACGACATTAGAATAATCTGTATCATATCTCTAACATGATTAATGCTTCAGGGCTTGTGAGAGGAGATTTTTATTATTGCGGATGAAATAGAGAAAATAGAGGGTTAGATATATCGTTTGTAGAAGTGAAAGATTTTAATCAATGTATTTATTTGTGCCAATTGATAGATTTGAGATTTAAGAGAAATATGTATACATGGCGGAATGAAAGAGCAATATGTATACATGGTGGAAAGAAAGAACCCTGCTTCAGTGAGAACGCTGCGGCGGTCAAGTTACCGCTGCAGTGAGGCCTAAACCAGTGAGTAGGCCAGCTTTTAACAATAAACTGGTCTGCATTAAATTGTGTTTTAATTAATTATTGGCTGTTTCAGTTATTGTTTATTTATCTAATTACCATATATACTTGTTATTATTTAAGGTCGACCTATGATGCCTGCCAGTACGTAGTATTTGTACTGATGCTACTTTTGTACTTCTTTTATTGAATGCAAACTATGATCTAGGAAGTTTATCTCGATCTCATATCTGGCGTTACAATTTGACATTCAATTTGACGGTGAGTTGATTTCTATGCAGGCTACCGCGGATCTTTCTTAGCTGATGTCCTTTAATGTCATACAATAATTTATTATTTTATTTTGTTTTCACTGCTCTTAGACAATATTAAAGTTAGAGTCCTTTGTACAATGACTTTCAGTTCACTACTCTTGGGGATTTAATCATTAGTTTCCTTATGAGTTTGGATTTCTAATTGTTGATTTAAGACTTGTGTTATTTTGCTCAATATGTTGTTTGATTTTGATTAAAATGAGTGAGTAAAGGAATGAGTTACTTGGGAATAATTTTTCGCCCACCGGGNGGTGTTGATTACGACCACTTGGATCGTGTCAATAGGACACTATGATTCAAATATTTTTTTTACACATTTCAAAGTATAATAATAAAATATTAGCAAAGTATTATCTAAATGGAGTATAGATACACATGGAGATATCCTTAGACATATAGATACATTAGAGGATGTCATCAAAATACTTGAACAAGAATTTAAAGCAAATCTAATTGGAGCTAATAAGGAAAGGTACAAAAAGTCCATGCAACACTTATCAAATTTTATGTTGTAGAGGAGAATTATGAAAGCAGAAAGATCATATGAATTGTTTATAAATGGAAACAGAAATATAAACTTTTTTCATGCTCATGTGCAAGGAAAAATAGAAAAAGTACAGTTAACAAGGACCAAAAATTAGAATGGCGTATGGTTGGACAAATAAGAGGAGATTGTGGAGGAGACTATAAGATTCTTTAAAGACTAGTTTATTTCTGAGTTTAAGGCTGATAATTTTGATATGTTGGATCATATTCCTCAACTGATATCAGTTGAACAAGACAATGAGATTAATGAAATGCCCGATGGTAGTAAAATCAAGGATGGAATTTTTGGCTCGAATGCTAATAGTGTAGGAGGTCCAGATAGATATACAAAAAAATTATTTCAAGCTACATGGGACATTATTGCCAAATATGTGGCACTACTATGGTAAGAGATTTCTTTTGTGGATATGAGTTTCTTAGATGTATTACCTATACTAATATGGTCTTATTTCCAAAAAGGAAAGAAGTGATCTCATATTCAAATTCAATACCAATTAGTTTAAGTAATTTTATTAGTAAGGTATTGTCTATAATAATACATAAAAGACTTGCGGAATTGTTGCAAAAAATAATCTCACCCCAACAGATTGACTTTGTGAAAGGCAGAAACATTGTGGAAAAATATTTTACTAGTGCAAAGATAGTACATGACATAAGGATAAGAAACAGACCAACCAATACAATTATTAAATCAGAACATGAAAAAGGTTTATGATAGGGTATCTTTGATTATTTTGGTAAAAATACTTAGGAAGATAGAATTTGGTGAAAGCTTGATTAACATGGTATAGAAAATCATGTCAAATAATTGATACTCAATTTTAATTAGCGGACGGGCTCATGATTTCTTCAAATCAACAAGAGGGATAAAGCATGGGATCCCCTGTCATCTACTATCTTCATCTTGCTAACTAAGTGCTTAAGTACGATTTTAAATAACCTACACAGATAAAAAAGTTATATGGGTTATAGTATGCTAAAATGGAGCCCTATATCATTCATCTGACGTATGAAAATGACACCATTATTTTCACATCTACTCAACCATAATCTCTAAAGCTTATGGTAGATACACTAGTAGCGTATGAAAAATCAATGGTTAAATATCAACAAGTAGAAGAGAGTTGTATACCCGTGTATCAAAAAGTGGCTAATAGTGTATTTGAGTGTACAAATAGTCCCAAAAAGAATTTACTTTCACATATTTAGGGGTATCAATTTATTATCAAATGAGAAGAAGAACACGCTTCAAGGACATAATTAATAAGATTCAAAGTAGATTAAGTTCATATACTGGTAACCTACTATCTATAAGGGTAAGAACCACTCTCATATGTCATGTGATCTTGTGTATATTTACATGCCCAAATGTTATTTTATACTCATGATTTAGCCTTTTTTGTACCTTAACTTAAGTATAATCTCATGTGATTTTCCTGTAAATTTGTGCATGGATTAACAAATGTGATTCGCCCATTTTTGTAGGTGAAATATGCTAAGGATAGAGTTAAACATGAAGATTCATGAGCAAGGAGACAAAAAAGGTCAATTCCCAAATGATGGTATGCAATTGGCATAAGAAGATAGTTGCCGCGAAGGCAATATGCTATGCCAGGAAGCGTGTCATTGCCAACAGGTGTGCAAATGGACTAGCTGTCTAATGTGCTTGTGCGTTGGCGCCGTGCCACGCCTGGCCTTGCTCAACGCCCATCAGCATGTTACACCAGGCATCCTGCACGCTAGGCGTCGTGTCCAATAAACAACATGCCAACATGCAAATTTCCAACAATCTTGTCTGTCCAGGCCTGTCATGCCATTTCCTTGCCGCGATGGGTAGCGTGACACAAAGGTGATTTTTACATGGTAGAAATTCCAGCTCTACAAATTGAACAGTTAACAATTTTATTTAGATATCATGCAATATTTTTGGGAAAAGGCAGCTGGAGTGAAGAACAAAGAAGGAGTTCACCATTGTTGGGTTCTTTTTCTTCCTTTATCTTTTCCATTCATTTGTTTTAACATGAATTCAATTATCATATTGGATTCTCGTAAGACTATGAGTTGCTCAAACCCTTGTTCAGGGTAGAAGCCACAAACATGAATGCTTATGTATAAATTTATTTTGGTTTGATTATTTATCTTGTATGATTGTTCTTGTATCTTGTTTTACCATTTTAATTCTTGATCACTATTAAAGTGCACCTAGAAATCTTAGGCAAACTTGAGAAAGCAAACCCTAAATAGAACGTGAAAGGCAAGGAGTATGATTTTATTCTTGAACAAGATTTGTGTTTAGGATAGAAATATACCTAATACACCATACTTGGTTATAAAAATGGAAAGATAGCTTTAATGCAAGAGAATTGAGATATCACATCACCACTCAACGATTTAGTTGTAAGGTCAATTAGAATGTGAAATGGGTAGAAGTTCGAAAGACCATAACCACGTCTTTAGCCCCATCAAGAAAAGTAATTAACCAATTTGAATGAATGGTAGGCATGAATGTGGGCTTCAAATCTGGAATACTTTCCCATTATTTTTTACATTTAGTTAGTGATCACTTTTAGAATTAGTAACAAACTGCAAATTCTTGGTTACTCTTGCACTTGTGAAAATTGAGATTAACACTTTTAACTTGATAATTCACTGAGAGTCCAGTCTATGTGGGTTTGACATTGGGTTTGCAAGAGCCACTTTACTACTTGTACGATAGCGTGTACTTGCACGTGCGCAACCAAATTTTTGGCGCTGTTGCCAAGGACTAGGAAAACTAGTGAATTTTTTATTTTTATATTATTTTTGTGTTTTCTTAAGTGCTAACGGCTTGGTCTTAGTCACCAATTTTGCAGATATAGGTTGGTCCTTGCAGCAAGCTGGGAAGGGATAGAGAGCTAGTTGAAACACACCCTGAACCCGAGAGAAGGTTGAGATAACTAAGAAGGGAGGATGATACTCTATATCCCATCCAGCAGATTCAACAGGACGAGGTTGCACTAGCAGAGATGGCAATGAGACCAGTTCACGAAGTGGCAATCCCACTTGCAACAGATGTTACCTCTAGTATTCTCAGAGCGAAACTTGGAGGTAAGTTTAAGATCAAGAAAAATATGGTGCAACTGCTACATACCAGTTGACAATTCATAGGCTTAGCACATGAGGATCCACAACAGCATTTGCAGAACTTTTTGAAAATCAGTGACACATTCGTCCCCACCAGAGTGTTGACTGATTATGTTTGGGTCACGCTTTTCCTGTTCTCATTGCTAGGAGAAGCCAAGAGGTGGTTAAAGTTAGAACCACCAAACTCCATCACTACATGGGATGATTTGGCAAGGAAGTTCCTCATTAGATTTTTTCCATCAAGCAACATTGCCAAGCTGAGGAGTGACATACTAAGTTTCAAGTAGAGGCCTGATGAGAACTTATACCTTGCTTGGGAGAGATTTAAGTCCTTACTGAGAGACTTCCCCCATCACCAGTAAGAAATGAAGTGCTGGCCCATACTTTTGTGGAAAGCCTTGATCCACACACTAAAATTCTGTTAGATTCTGCAGTAGGGCGTCAAGCACTAGAGAAAACTTATGAGGAGCTATACACTTTGCTGAATAGGATTACACAGGAAAATTCAGAGTGGCACAGCGAGGCATTACAGGGAGCAGTTAGGAAAGTAGCTGGGATAATAGAGGTAGACAGTGTTAATACATTGGCCGCCCAGTTAGCATCCTTCCAACATCAGATGATGACTCAGTTTAGAAGGATGAACTTGACACAACCACAAGCACAAGTAAATGTAGTTCAACCAATCCAAAGTTGGTGTGAGATATACGAAAACGACGGTCAAGAGGAAGACTCTTGTGGAGAATATCTAGTGTCAGTAAATTTTGTAGGGAATGTGTGGAGACACAACCAAAACTACGAGAACACCTACAACTAAAACTGGAAGAATCACCCCAACTTATCTTGGGGTGGAAATCAGGGACAAATTCAGAATTTTCTGCAGCTGCAACAACAGTATCATCAATAGGGCAGGAAAAATAGTGGCCAATCAAGCAACATAGAGGAGATGTTGCAGAAGATTATGGCTAACCAGACTCAGATAACAACTGGACAAGAAAAAATGGTAGTCGAGTTAAAAAAATCAACAGTTAGCCACCAGAAATTTGGAGAAGCAGATGGGTCAAATAGCAGCAGCTCAGAACACTAGACCTCCAGAAGGTTTACTAAGTGACACCGATCCAAACTCGAGGTAGGTAATGGTCATCAATCAGAGGAGTGGCACAGAGTTAGCCGATGCACCAATAAGGGAGAAGAGGAATGAGGTGCAACCAAAATTGACAAGATCAGGTCCTTCAGCTAACAAGGGAAAAGAACAGAAAGCTACAGAGAATAATTCACAATTAGCAGTGCAGCTGATAATGAGCCCACCACCATTCCCACAAAGACTTCAAAAAAGCAAGGAAGATACTTATTTTAAGAGTTCTTTGATATTTTCACAATAACTTCATATAGAATTACCTCTAATTGATATTTTGCAGGGAATGCCCAATTATGCTAAATATTTGAAATATGTGGTGAACAACAAGAGGAGGAGGATGGATGTGGAGACTACAACACTCACTGAGGAGTGCAGTTCTAGGGTTCTGAGCAAGATGCCAAAGAAGCTCAAAAATCCAGGGAGCTTCACTATTTTGGTACAAATAGGGGGAAGTGAGCTGATGCAGGCTTTATGCTATTTAGGGGCAACTATGAGCTTGATGTCTCTATCATTGTTCAATACTCTTGGTTTGGGAAAACAAAGACCTACCAGAGTTATGCTGCAGTTGGCTGACAAGTCCAAGGTGGATCTTGAAGGAATCATAGAGGATGTGCTCATCAAAATAGGTAAATTCATAATCTCTACTGACTTTATTATCCTTGACTTTGAGGTTGATGACAGGGTACCCCTCATATTGGGACGCCCATTCTTGGCCACGGGAGGAGATTGATAGATGTCAGGGCTGGTAACCTGAAGATGAGGGTAGATGATATAGAAAAGAACTTCAGAGTCTACCAAGCACTCAACACCCTGACACACTACTAGGATATCTACATGATTATTGTGGTAGTAGAGGATAAGTGTGGGGTTGAGTAGTGCAAGCTGACATGTCCACATCTGAAGGATCTCTTAAAAAGGGAGTCTGAGCCTATAGATGAGAGGACGCATTGTGATTCAAAAAATGAAGTGAAGGAGAAGAAGAAGGAAAGTATGGAGGCTATTGCCTCAAATGTCAAGAAAAGAAGAAAGATGTGCTCGAAAGGGTGAAAGAGGTTGAGAACATCCTGAACTGGTGTTTCTGACACCGTGCTGTAACGTAAAATCCGGCGTTGCTTGGGAGGCAACCCAAGTTGTACCAAAGGTCGAATATTTTTCTTTTATTTTTATTTTTGTTTATTATCACTTGTATTTTTATATTTTGTTTTGTTTAGCACAGACCGAGGGGAGGTCTTAGTACCCTCAGAGTGAAGCTAAGGAGCATGACAGAGCATAAGTGTGGGGTCATGGACCCTTGGGCAGAAAAAGTTGATAAAACATGCTACTAACTAGGCTTAGAAGCCTCAGGAAGTATCTGGTTTAAATGTTTAATTGATTCTTTGGGGATATAACATATTTCTAAGTGTGGGATTAAGTAATTTCAAAAAAAATTTTGAGGTTGAATGAGGGTGAATTATGTGCTTGGCTTGAAGTTGTTTGATTGAAAAGTCGAAGTTCAGCATATTTCATCCATCCTTTGATTTTTCTTTTAGGTTCTTTTTTGAAGGGGGCACATTGAATCGAGAATAAAAGTTTTGAATTTGTTTTGTGAAAAGTTTTTTTAGACATAGTTAGGTACCTTTTCCGATGATGGATGGATGTCGACCGTCTTGAGGAAAAAATTAGTTACTGGGACTTTTCTTTAGAACCCCCGACTGAATGAATGCTTGACATTTTTGTTGGGTTATATACATGATTGAAAGATGCAAGTGAACTTGTATTGAGAATCACGTAGATTAAATTGCATGACTCTGTTTGAGACACCTAGGGTTAGGAATATGACTCTACTTTGTGCTTAATTTTGAATTTATGTGATTAGCTAAATTGAGAGTCTATATGAATCTGTCTGGAGTTGAACATATATAGTGAGGGTGAGGTTTCTTGTATATTCCATGCTATTATGTAATGCCTAGAACTTGTCTGGTGTATTTGCAAAGCAAAATGAGGGATGTTAATTATAGGAGATGATTTAGGTATTTCTTTGAATGAAATGCTTTAATCCTCTATCTTACCTACCTACAATGCATGATCCTAGTTAGCCCCATTGAGCCTTTTGCCTATTATTTGATAGCCATATTAGAAGCTAACCCTTTTCTTTCAATTGACCTAAATTTGATCCAAAACTCCTAAGCGCTTAAGTGATAAAGGAACAAAAGTAAAGGAGTAAACATTGAAAAGGGGAGATGGTTAGATGTTAAAGTTGAAGAAAAGATGAAGTGTGCAATTGTTCAAAATGCATGAGGTTGGTAGGGAGTAGAAAAGAACAAAAGAATGAAAAAAGTGTTTACACTTGAGTACTCCCTACTAAGAATATAAACGTGCTTAAAGAAATGGAGAAACAACAGGGAAAGTGATAGATGAAAATAGTAAGAGGTGAAGTAAAAGAAAAGAGTGTGCTTAATGAGAAAATATGATGTATTAAAAATTCTTAGAGAAGATAGTTACTATGGCCAGAATAGTACATACTTGTCCCTTAGCCTACATTACAACCTGTAAAGTCCTACTTGATCTTAATTTTTGATGTTCCTATATTAGTGGAGTAATACACTAAAGGAAAACATATGGGTCATTGCATATTGCATGTGAATTTATTGTGAGAGTGAGCGTAATTATTATTCATATACCCATACTTGTTATAAATCATATATTTGTGAGTGATAATGGGTAACTTTCTTGTTCCGAGGAAATATGTTTGATGAAAGATGGGTTGCATATGCGGCTTCTTGATTGGTTAACTGGCATGAATTTGCTGAGGTTGTAGAGTCGGTTCTTGAGGTTAGGAAGTCTTGCCTGAGTTGTTCATGAATTTAACTATTTTGTAAATAACATGCTTGATATGAATTTTCCAACTAAGTCAGTTATGATAGAATTAACTTGAGTAGTCTTGATTTAATTGGAACTTTGTGAGCTTTCTATGTGCATAAGATGTACAGGATTTGTTCGAGGATGAACAAGGCTTTAAGTGTGGGGTAGTGATCTTGGGCATATTTACGTGCCCAAATACTATTTTCTACCATTTTAAAGCTTTGTTTGTACCTTAACTTAAGTATAATCTCATGTGTTTTGCTTGTAAATTTGTGCATGGACTAACAAATGTAATTAGCCCATTTTTGCAGGTGAAATATGCTAAGGATAGGGATAAACATGAAGATGCATGATCAAGGAGGCAACAAAGATCAATTCCCAGGTTGATGGCATGAAATTGACATAAGAAAATAGTTGCTGCGATGGCAACGTGCCACGTCGGCACATTGGCGCGCCGGGAAGCGCGTTGTGGTCGGTAGGTGCGCGCATGGCCTGGACGTCTAGTGTTCTCACGTATTAGCGTCATGCCATGCCTGGACTTGTTCTATGCCCATCGGTGTGTCATGCCAGGCATCTCGCACGCTAGGTGTCGATCCACGCCCAGCGAACAACATGCCAACGCCTAAATTTCTAGCAAGCCTGTGTGTCCATGCCATGTCACGTCATTGCCTTACTGCGATGGGAAGCGTCACACAGTGGTGGTTTTTACACGACAGGAATTCCAGCTCTATAAATTGAACACTTAAGCATTTTATTTAGATATCACGCAATATTTTTGGGAAAGGACGGTTGGAGTGAAGAACAATAATGGAGTTCACCATTGTTGGTTTTTTTTCTTCCTTTATATTTTCCATTCATTTGTTTTAACATGAATTCAACTATCATATTGGATTCTTATATGAGTATGAGTGGTTAAAACCCTCATTCTAGGGTTGAAACCACAAACATGAATGCTTATGTAAAAATTCGTGTTGGTTTGATTATTTATATTGTATGATTGTTCTTGCATCTTGTTTTATCATTTTAATGCCTGATCACCATTAAAATGCCCCTAAAAATCTTAGGTAAACTTGAGAAAGCAAACCCTAAGATAGAACGTGGAAGGCAAGGAGTATGATTTTGTTTTTAAACAAGATTTGTGTTTAGGATAGAAATGTACCTAATACGCCATACTTGGTTATAAAAATAGGAAGATAACTTAATGCAAGAGAATTGAGATATCACAACGATGTAGTTTTGTGGTCAATCCGAATGCGAAACAGTTAGAGGTTCGAAAGACCATAACCATGATTTTAACCCAACCAACAATCAAGATAAGTAATTACCTAATTTGAATGAATGGTAGGCATGAACGTAGGCTTCATCTCTGGAATAATTTTCCATTATTGTTTATATTTAGTTAGTGATCACTTTTAAAATTAGTAACAACCGCAAGTTCTTGGTTACTCTTGCCCTTGTGAAAATTGAGATTAACACTTTAACTTGATAATTCACTGAGAGTCAAGTCCATATGGGTTCGACATTCGACTTGCAAGAGCTACTTTACTACTTGTACGACCGCGTGCACTGGGGCGCATCATCATGTACTTTAGAATATGCCTATTCATTTATTGTTAGAATGTGATCCACTATCTGGAGTATTTACATAGATTCATATGATGTTTTTTAAGTTCTTATGTAATATTTCAGTGGGAAATTCTTGCAAACATTGGGATTCTTGGACCATATTATGTCCTCCAAAGAAAGGAGGAATGGAATTTAGTTGTTTATAAGACATTTCCAAAGCCTTATTTGCCAGACTACGGTTGAATTTTCAAACTAAAAAATGCCTATAGAGGACCTTTATAAGTAATAGGAACAGAAATTGAATACTAAAGTGACTTTAAAACAGGTTCGAGAACTTCTATTGTGCTGTATTGGCTTAATGGAATTGGGGAAAATATGTGAAAAAGAATAAGTTAAAATGCTAAGATTAAATAGAGCATGAAATATGGTGGCAATTGAAGTAAGGAAATCTTATTTCTTGTTAGACAACTTAATTGGAATAGGGGCACTATATCATATTACATATAACAACATTCAATGTGAATTACCTGCGGTGTTAGTGAAAGAAGTTCACGAAGAATAAATATAGAAAGAGGAGAAAATTAAGAGACTAGTACCTGAAAATATTGGTAACTACATTCTACAACTCATTAAAACAGTTAAAGGAGGAGATGAACTGGACAAAACATTTTGGAAATTAAACTTTAGAGGAAAATTTTCTGTTAGTTCTATATATCAGATGATGACACTAAGAAAGGAACCTTAAAAATAGATGAATACATGTGGACTAAAAGGTTACCTACAAAAATATGTTTCTTTCTATGGAGGTTGTGAAAAACTAAAGTGCCACTAGATGAGACATAGAAGGAATATGGATATCAGTTTTCTTCAAGATGTAATTATTGTCAAATACCTCAGGAAGAGACCATAGTCCATGTGTTCTTGAATTCTCCTATGGAACAAACCATTTGGATACACTTTTGTGGACCTGCTGGTATCAACATGGCTGGAAAACATTTAACACAAGTAATATCATCATAGTGGAAGGCTACGACAAATCATCATATGAACAAGATATTCAGGTGATACCAAAAATCATAGTATGTATTTAAACACAATGATCTCTAGATCTTACATTCAAGATTCATGTAAAGTTTTAAGGAAATTTTGATGATTGAAAAACTATGTACAAGTGAGATTCTATATGCTGAATAATAAAGATAAAAATATCAAGAACCTAATCNAACCTAATCCTCACAAATCTACAAGAAAAAGTGAATATATGATGTGCCGTGGATTTATGGTACATTCAACACCTAAAACATAGAAAAAATTCTTATACTTGGGTATGTTTATACAAATATGATGTTCTTTTACCTTGTTTCTAGGGAAAGCAGGTCTGAGAGATGGATTTTGGAAAAGGAGCTGAAATAGAGCAGAAATTGACTTGTTGCGTGTCTTAGTACGAGCTATATCTAGCACCCGTGACTGAATTTCAGCGAAGATGCACAAGTGCAGCGACAACATATGACTAACAGTACAAGTCGTATCATCCTAGTACAAGTCGAATTGACTGCCCATAACTTGAGATCCAGAAGATGTGTATATGCATAGTCCATTGTACGAGTGCAAGCCACAAGCCGTAACTACAACATACGAGCTATACTGACAGACTCGTGGTGAGAATAAGGATTGCATACTTGGTAGATTCAGGGCATGAAAGGTTGTACGAGTCGTACCAGCATGGTATGAACCGTGTTAAGGGCCCGTATGAGGAACAACAGAGATGCCAAGTTTCAGAAGTTCATACAATGACAATCTCCTACGACTCGTAGCAGTATTGTATGAATCGTACCATCCTCCAGTACCTAAGAAGACAGAAACTACAGACTTGTGCTACGGAAGCCTCCTATGACTCGTAGGACGAAGCGGAAGCACAATCCCTTTTAAATTAGGAAATGATTTCATTAATTTTATAAATAATTTTTAGTTATTTTTCTTAGAAAAAGATGATACTTTTCACTTGTATTCGTAGTGTTTGGGTTTCCTATGTTCTTGGAGAGTAAATACTCGACTACTTTGATAGAGTTCAATATTGTTCTTGGATTTTCGAAAAGTGATTGTGCAATTGATTCTTAGGTTCTTCTTTCATTAATATTGTAAGTCTTCAATTGTATTTTCTTCCATGAAATTTGATTTTATTCCTACAATTATGAGTAGCTAAACCCTCCACAACTAGAGTTGTTGGAATCATGATGGAATACCAAACTAGGGTTAACACAAAGTGATTCTAAACCAATACGAATTCCTGTATTGTTCTCTTATTCATGTTTAATGTTTCTTAACGGTTCACGTTGTTAGGACTAGCCCAAATGCTCTTTTTGCTTGAACCTATAGAAGTGGAGATTAGAAAAAGAAAAGAACAAAAAAGCCTTGAAATTGAGTTTCATTGAATAGCTTAAGCTGCGGTCACAGAAGAGTTAATTTAGAACTATTTATAAAGGTTAAAGTGAAATCACTCATAAGACCTAACCTGGTGATTGAGTAGAGCCATCTAATACGGATGAATCAGTTGTTTAGATGAGCATAATTTATTAGTTCTACAAGCTAAGTATTGGAATAAATCACGAGTGTAATAATCTGACCTAATTAGGAAGCCATGGGCAACACTTCCTTAGTTAATTGCATAACTATTGATCACAACTCCATTTCAAAATACTGTTACTTGATTTAAAATCTCCCCTTTAGGAAATAATTGAAATAAAAGTGTGAATACTAGCATTAGTCTCTATCTTGACCATATTCCTTGTGGGATCGACCCCAACCTTAGTTGGGTTCTTTATTGAAAACGTCCGCGTTATAATTCTTCGGGGGTGTAATTTGAGCGTTATAGAAAATGGTGTCATTGCTGGGGAGTATGACTTAGGATTAGATTAATTGCTTTTATTTCAATTTTAGTCATTATTTCTTCATTTACATTTTTTTCTTTTGTTTTTACACAAGTGACCGCTTTGTGAATGCCAAGTACACGGGGTAGCGAAAATCCTTTAGTCCCAATTGATTAAGAGCTTGAAAGAACACTGCGGAGAATGGCCAATTTAGAGGCCCTAGAACAAATAGAGGCTAGGTTGGATGTTGAAGCTCGTCGAGCTAATGAGGCCTATCAGACCGAGTTAGCTCGGCAAGCTACTCTTCAAGAGGTAGATGATGCCCAAGAAGAGATTGACAATGCTGGCCGGAACAAAAGGGGAAATAGAGGTTGTGATGAACACCATTTCCAAAGATATGTTCATCACTTTTATGATGATGAGGACCTGGATATTGATGGAGCTGGGTCAACAGGAGCTATTTCCCCTACCTTTGCCTGCAGGGGCAAAATTCGATATCACAAGCATAATGATCTAGTTGCTTAATATGAAGGGTGTGTTATGTGGTAATACAACAGATGACACAAATCTCCACCTAATGAAATTTGTGGGTATTTTCAAGGCTTATAGGTTGCCAGGAGTGAGCCAGGATACTATTAGACTAAGGCTCTTTCCATTCTTCCGATCTGGTGAGGCTACCCTTTGGTTTTTGGAGTTGCCAAATGACTCCATCAACAACTGGAGGGAGCTGAAACATACCTTTCTAGAGAGGTTCTTTCCACCTTCTAGGATTCTACAACTCAAAGATGAGATCTACAATTTTCAACAACTTAAAATAGAGGCACTTCATGAAACATGGTTGAGGTTCAAGAAGAAGCTGACTAAGTGCCTGAATCAGAGAATTTTTAATGAAATCTTGTTGAATTTTTTTTACAGGTCTCTAAATAACAACACAAAGGCTATAGCAGATACAGTAGCAGGTGGAGCATTGATGAGTCATTTGTGGGAGGAAGCAACCACCATACTTGATTGAGTGACTAAGACAAATAGAGCCTGGAATACTAGAGAGGCTGAGATAGCTGCAGGTACATATGCTGTAGGGATGACTACAGAGTAGCGTAGGAAGGAGGAGTGTGATCAGGAATTAGATCACATGAGAACATCTATAGACCTGCTCAAAAAACACATCATGGGGTCTGAAGCATAGAAGGTAAACACAGTGGGAGCACTGGGTCAAGAATAGGGGTTTGAGCACTCTGATTCCGAGGAGGCAAACTTCATGGATAACCAGATGACGGGTTTTCGGGCCAACGCCCAAGGGTCTAGTCAAGACACTTGGCACTAAGGCTTTGAAAATGAAGGTCAGAACCAGTACAGGGACAATTACAACAGAAATGGTTAATGGGATAGGAGTAGAGGTTGAGAGTGGGAAGGTGATTGGCGGAAGAATGACGGTTATAGAAATGACCGCACAGGCTTTTATGTCCCTCCTAAGAATCGTGAGAGGGATGTTGGATCCTCAAAATTGGAGAGTATGATGGCTAGGCTACTGAAAAAGGCAAATTTGACCGATGATTAGCTAAAGAAAATTCGGGGACATATATCTAACATGAGCCAGAAAGTTGAATTGCATGCCATAGCGATCAAGCAGATTGAGTAGCAGCTAGGTCAGATGTATACATCCATGAACCAGAGGAGGAAGGGTACACATCCTAGCAATATAGTATAGAATCCAAAGAATGACAGCCACAACATGGATCTGATGACTAGGAGTGGAAAAACTACAGTTGATACGCCCATGCCAGTTGTAATTGAGACAAGAAAACAAAATGAAATTGATGTAGATGAGGAGGATGAGGCTATAGAATAGGTTGTTGAAGGTGATACTGATTTGAACAAGACTCCAATTGATGTAAAAGAGTCTGCGGTATAAAAAGGAAAGGAAAAAGAGGCCCTATAGATTTTTAGGCCTCTCCCTCAACCACCTTCACCGTTCCCTCAGAGGATGAAGAAGAAGGTAAATGACAGGAAATTCCAAAATTGTTTGTCCATGCTGAAGAAATTGTCTATGAATATCCCATTAGTCGAGGCATTGGAGCAGATGCCTAGGTATGCAAAGTTTATGAAGGACCTGGTAACCATGAAATGATCTGTGAGCTATGAGCCTATTGGAAATCTGCACCATTGTAGTGTCATAGCTTCACGGGTCCTTGCGCAAAAGAAGGAAGACCCAGGTGGCTTCACCATCCCATGCAAAATTGGAGAGTTTGAGTTTGCGAGAGCACTGTGTGATCTGGGATCTAGCATCAATCTGATACTGCTAGTTGTGTTCAAGTAGTTGGGCTTGGGAGCCCCCACACTGACAACAATGCGGCTATACATGGTAGACCGCATAGTAAAGAAGCCTATGGGTATTCTCTATGACGTCCTAGTGAAAGTGGACAGTTTATCTTTCCAACTGACTTCGTGATCTTAGATTTTGAGGTAGATTTTGAGGTCCCTATTATCTTTGGGTGACCATTCCTTCCACTAGGAGAGCTTTAGTGGACATTGAAGTGGGCTAGATGAAGTTTAGGTTGAACAAAGAAGAGGTCACCTTCAATGTCTGTAAGCTAATGAAGTAGCCAAATGACTTTTGTGTAGTCTCAGCAATTGATGTGGATTTTGAGTTTCTTGAGGAATTATGAGTAGTCAAGAGACTTGCGTTGTGCCGTGACGTCAAATTAGGTTCTGCATAGGAGGCAACCTATGAGGTAGCTCTGTGAATTTTGGTAATCAGATTACCTGCGTCTTGCTATAATGCTAAATCAGGTGCTTCTTGTGAGGCAACCTAAGTATCTTGACTGATGTGTGTTCAATGTGTAGGTGAAACAAAAGCTGATGGGTGAAAAATAAAGTACAGGTCTTGACTACGAGCCACAGTACGAACCATAGTATGATGGTATGGCTCGTAGTCCCGTCCGTATTGAGAAGCAGAGACCTGACTAGTGCAGAAGTTCATACTACGGTTGGTCATTACAAGTTGTACCTATATTGTATGAGTCGTAATAACCACCATAGTGATGAACTATCCCAAGTGTCAAAGTGTAGAATGCCTGACCTACGAGTCATGGTACAGGTTTGACATCCTGGTACGAACCGTACCATGCACTCGTAGATCCCCAGGTATGTCTGCTGAGCCTCCACCTACTACTCCTTGTACTAGTTGTGACAGGAAAATTAATGACGGAACCTAAACTGACCCAACTCGACCGGTATTTTTTTAATCGGCCCAAACTATATTTAAATGCAAAATTTGTTTGAAATTTTCTAGATGATTGCAAAATTTCCTCCCCTCACTCCCCACTTACCGGTTACTCACTCCTATTCCATTTGAGCATGAGTTTTTTGCAATAAATTTGAAATTTTGAGTTCATTTCCTACTCTACGTCTTAAGTAAGCAAGAATCCTTCAAGAACTTAGCAAGTAAGTTTAGAAATTTTTATTTTTATTTTGCTAACAGTAGCCGTACTCGTACTATGATTCCTCCACTCATGAAAATGAAGTGGAGGAATGTGATCAGAGGCTATATATGATGATATACTGAAGTTTTTAGGAATTGACATGCTCAATGAATTTAAATTGATATGGATAGTGAGTTAATGGATAAATTTGACTGTGGGGAATGAGTGGGTAGTTGAAATCTAGTATTGTTGAGATAATGGGGTGGGGAAGTCTGAGTACCCACCCCAAATACTTGTTTTCTTGCATGACTGGTATTGCACAGGGGGAGGACAAGCTTCACGAGTCATTTTATGACTCATGGTTTTAAACTACGACTCATAGGATAATTTGTTGGGATTGTCCCGGGAACACTAAAATTTGAAAAATCAAGGTATGAACTTAGTACTATTCATGGTATTTCACTATGAATTGTATTAAGTGGTCGTACCAAAGAAACAGAAAGGGTCAAATTCAAAATCAACATTATGACCTATGGTACGACTTGTAGAATCCCACTATGAATCGTGATAATGAGTCATACCAAAATTACAGAAAGTCACATTCTCAGAAGTTCATCATATGACCATTAGTACGAATCATACTATCTTGGTACGAGTTGTACAATGAGTCGTGACTGTGACAAAGGAAACTATGAGTCACAGTATGGATATACCATGTTGGTATAACTCGTACTGATGATCCATAGTATAATACTAAATATGCTCTTTTTGCTTTTTTTTGTGAAATCCCATATACTAACCTCTTCTCCTCAAGTATAATGGCTCACAAAAGACAAGCAACTAAGGATGCCCAGGACAAGAGGGAAACATATGATATTGTAACCTGGAGGGCTTTGAGGGATGAAGCCTCTGCATTCGAGTAGGAGGCGGACTTCCCTAGTGGTTCAGTGGAGGAGTATGAAATGGATACTGAGGAGACTGACAAGCCATGAACTACTAGGGTACAGGCCAAAGCTCAGGCCATAACTACCCCAGCCGCTCTAGCAGATGCTCCCCACTCTGAGGAGGGAGATGATGCTCATCCCCATGAGTCCGATAGTGGCTCAAATGTAGAGAAAGGGTCAGGTGAGGCCGAGTCTGAGGAGGAGGCAAAGGATTATGACGATGATCAGACCCCACCCCTAAAGAGCCATACCATCAGGTAGGATATGCGAGGTTCTTGGGAGATTTATGAGAAGGGACTTACCCTCATATCGAAGCTGAACTCGAGGCGAAGCATATAGAACGAGCCATGGATCTTGACTAGTGCCATGAATGAGGCCAAGGAGATGAAACAACTATTTAATCTATATGGGTTTGGTTGGATAACAAGAACCCCTGACAACTTTAGTACTAACATGGTCAGGGAGTTCTGTGCCAATTACTTGACGACTATAGAGAATCAAACTCTGGTTGGGAAGAAAGTGAAGGAGAAACCTAGATTGGAGAGCCTGATAGTCCGAGGGTGGGCTGTAGATGTCTTAGAGCAGGACATTGCCCGAATGTTATACGGGCCAGATTATCAGACCCCAACATCCATAGCAGAGTTTGACCACCACATCGAGGCCCTATAAAGGGTCAGGTAATTGAATGCGGAGGAGAGGCAGATGCAT
>JACEIK010004168.1:45622-81189 GCA_018107945.1 Datura stramonium | reverse complement strand
ATGCATTCACAGGTGGCTATAGGCCCAGTTGGCCGGAGGCTGTGTTTACAGCCGTTATATAGCCCTTTGTTTTCAGAAACCTGAGATAGAGCTAGCCAGGGACCAGATGTGCCTAAGCCCACCAGTTAGCAGTCCAGGTCCTACTAGGGCACTAGGTGCCAGTCATACCCCCCAAGGCGGGGCGTGCCATGAACAAAAACAAAAAAAAATTAAAAAAAGAGAAATACACCATACCCACCAGTTGAAAGCTGAATAAAATGGAGAAAGGGAGAAATAAAAAAAAGAAAAAAATGAAAAAGGGGAAAAAGTTAAAATTGAAGACAGAGTTATATAGTTCCAAGGAGGGTTAGCCACTATTTTGTATCACACCCGTCCCTAAGCCTATATTACAAGACAATAAAAGTCATATAGTGATCCTAACCTAACTGTCCGAAAAGTCGGAGTAGAGAAAATAAAGGATAGCCTATGGTATCACTTGTGAAATATTTGAAACTTCTTTGTGAGAGTGAGATCTTACTTGATAGTTCCGGTGTCATACATATATATCATTTTGAGTGTTTGGGAATTTGTTTGTTTTGAGAGTACATAGGTTGCATTGCATTCTGCAGTTATCTATGTAAATAACATTAGTGATAGCTTAGTTGTCTGTTATAGGTAGATGCCATCTCTAGATCCTTTTGTATCATGAGTAGTAGTTGCATGTATGCATAACTAGCTTGGTTTTGAATAAAAAAGGGGTCAATACTTGATAATGGTCATATGTGCAAATTTTGATGTTGTTGGCTATAAGTCTTCTACTTTACTTTCTACTTAAGCGTCATGTTGTAATAGTATTTTTGTTTTCTTGAGGGCATGCAAAAGTTCTAAGTTGAGGGTGTTGATGTGTCGCGGATTTATGACACTTCTCATGCTTAAAACATAAAAAATTGCTTGTACTTGGGTATGTTTATACAGATATGAGGTTCTTTTACCTTGTTTTAAGGAAAATCAGGTCCGGAAGTTGGATCTTGGAAAAGGAGCTGAAATAGAGTAGAAATTTACTTGTTGCAGGTCTTAGTATGAGCCGTACCATCATGGTACAAGCCGTACCTAGCAGCCATGACTGAACTTCATAGAAAGTGTACAAGTGCAGAGGCAATATACATCTGATAGTACGAGCCGTACCATCCTGGTACAAGCCGTAGTGACTACTCGTAACTTAAGATCTAGAAGATGTGTATGTGCAAAGTCCATTGTACGAGTGAAAGCCACGAGTCGTAACTACAACATACGAGCTGTACTAATAGACTCGTGGTAAGAATCATAGGATTGCATACTTGGTAGATTCAGGGCAAGAAAGGTTGGACGTGTCGTACCAGCATGGTATGAACCGTGATAAGGGCCCGTATGAGGAACAAAAGAGACGCCAAGTTTTAGAAGTTCATACCACGACAAGCTCATATGACTCGTAGCATCATTGTATGAGTCGTACCATCCTCCAGTTCCTAAGGGGATAGAAACTACAGACTTGTGTTATAGAAGCCTCCTACGACTCGTTAGCATCATGCTACGACTCGTAGGACGAAGTGACAGCAAAATCCCTGTTTAATTAGGAAAGTATTTCATTAATTGTATAAATACTTTTTAGTCATTTTCCTTAGAAAAAGCCGATACTTTTGACTTGTATTTGTAGTTTTTGGGTTTCCTAAGTTCTTGGAGAGCAAATACTCGACTACTTTGACAGAGTTCAATGTTGTTCTTGGATTTTCGACAAATGATTGTGCAATTGATTCTTAGGTTCTTCTTTCATTAATATTGGAAGTCTTTAATTATGTTTTCTTCCATGAGATCTGATTTTATTCTTGCAATTATGAGTAGCTAAACCCTCTACAACTAGGATTGTGGGAACCATGATGGAATACCAAACCAGGGTTAACACAAAGTGATTCTAAACCAATATGAATGCTTGTATTGTTCTTTCTTCATGTTTAATATTTCTTAAAGGTGCACAACGTTAGGACTAGCCCAAATTCTCTTCTTGCTTGAACTTAGAGAAGTAGATATTAGGAAAAGAAAAGAACAACAAAGCCTTGAAATTGATTTTCATTGAATATCTTGAGCTGCGGTCGTAGGAGAGTTAGTTTAGAACTATTGATAAAGGTTAAAGTGAAATCACTCATAAGATCTAACCTGGTGATTGAGTAAACTCATCTAATAGGAACGAATCAGTCATTTAGATGAACATAATTTATCAGTTCTATAGGCTACGTATTGGGATAAATCACGAGTGTAATAATCTGACCTAGTTAGGAAGCCATGGGGAACACTTCCCTAGTTAGTTTCATAACTATTGATCACAACTCCATTTCAAAATACAGTTACCTGATTTAAAATCCCCCCTTTTGGAAATAATTGAACTTAAAGTGTGAATACTAGCATTAGTCTATATCTTGACCATATTCTCTGTGGGATTGACCCCAGCTTTAGTTGGGTTGTTTATTGAAAATGTCTGCGTTATACTTCTTCAGGGGTGTAATTTGAGCATTATCAATATACAGGAAAACACTACTAGAGGAATTCATTAGAGAACCTATTCCTCTGAGAAAAGAAGGAGAATGTTGAAGATAAATAATTGAGATTGTTCATGTGTGTACCAGAATTTATATTAGAATAGTAATATGGGAGAATTCAATTCAAACAAGGAACTGAAAAGCTATACAAGGATATTTATTATAAACTTACACATAGAATTAGTTTAAAACAAGGATATAAACAAGCCTGATGCGTTAACAAGAGGAAGACAAAGTAAAATTAGGATTGGACTCTTCGCAAGTCTTGCCAAATCTAACCTAGATTAGAGAATTGGAAGGCAGCAATTTACTCCTATATAAACAACATGTCAACCAAATTTTGGAGTTTCACTACACCTAAAGACAAATTCCTCAAAGTTTTTCTATTTCTATATGAAGAGTCTCAAAGAATAAATTGTTGTTGCTGCTGCAACTGCAACAAGGATCTCGTTCCTATCAAGTTTTATCTATATAGTTCTTTAGTTTGTAATTGCTAGTTGCTTGATGTAGATATAAGGAAGGATCATGATTACTTTCCTTAGATTAGGATTACATCCAAACTACACTCCTCTATAACGAAAGAGCATAAACAATCATTTTATCAAAATAAATATCCCGACGGATGTCGGGGTCGAATCCCACAGAAAATTGAGTCGATAATTCAAGAGTTATAAACTAATTCAAACTAGAATGCATAATTGTTCAACATTTTAAAAGTAAAAATTGGGGGGAAATTAAAGGGAAACAACTATCTAATTCTAAACTAAGATTAGTTGGGGGAGATTCCAATTGAAGCAATCACAAGTGATATAGCTAGGGGCATTATATAGATGAGATCTCAACTAAATCAGAAATTTCTTCAATGACTTAGACCCATAATTAGAATAGATAGCAGTGGATAATTCACATTCTCTTGTTTTTCAATCATAAGAATGTTTATGCCTTAGGTTGTTTCAAACCCAAATGCCAATTCAAGTAATTAACCACACAAGCTTGAGGAAGGACTAGCTATTTCTAGCCTTGACTTTTAATGGAGTGAAAATTTGGGTATTAACTATATCTAGTTTAATCCCACACACTAACACTCCAATTCTTCACTAATATCTTCTCACCCAATTCTCACCTTTCTCTTTCAAGCAAAAGCAAGAAAACAAAAGCACAATTTATGTTTGCAAATCATCAATTTTGGCAATTATAACTTGGGAGAATCCGAGAGCAATTTATCATAACCCAATCAAACTAACACACTCACCATGAATATACCTCTAGCTATCAAATTAGTCAAGCATATTTAAAGATAGAGAGAAGATACCAAGAGGATTCCCCTCACATTCATCACATTAGCTTCATAAATTTGCTTCACAAGCTCTTACAACAATGGTGGAATTCCCCCAATTTGGGTTAAAGAAAAAGAAGAAGAAAGTTCTATCTAAATCTACAAATCTATGGTGAAAAAAAGTGTGCAAGATGAATGAATAGTTGGTGAATTGGTTGAATGTATATGGTTGGTGTACAATGTAAGCTATGTAAATATCTGTACTTTCTTGTGTACAACTTTTCCCAAATGCCATTGAGGCTTTTAGATGCTTTGGAGACCTTTCTAGACCTTTTTATCCTTCATTAGATGGCCTCTCTTGTGAAAAACCAGCGTTTAGCCGGTGCCAATCCGCGGAGCACCAAAATATAGCCGGTTGAAAATAGTGTCCTGACAGGGGGAACCGGTGGTTCAATGGGCGTTTTGCTGATGCCATTCCACCAACAGCCGGTTGAGTAGCCAGTCTGGGCAGTCTCTTTGGCGCTTCGCCCTTCCGGATCCGCATTTAGCTGATTTAGAACATGTCTTTGCACCTCTTCTTGAGATCAAATCTTCCATTATCTTTGGCTCCTCTCCTTCATATGCTAACTCATCGAATTCCATCTTAAACTTCATGTGTGTTGCTCGATTTCATGCTTTCTCTACTCGCGTAAAGTACCTATAAAGAATTAAAGAGAAACGACATAAAATCCACATAAACGACTCAAAAACTAGGTAAAAACTCATGCTTAGGTGCCTAATTAGTTGGTAATTTTCCAACTCATCAAACCCCAAAACTTGAACCATTGCTTGTCCTCAAGTAATGTAATTCTTTACAGTTGAGAAAATGAACAACATGCTATATGTGAGTTTTTGCATTAAGGGTCAATAAAGACATTCTTGCACAAGAGGACATTGCTAAAGCTTAGAGCACTACGGTAGTTGTACATAAAATCATCAAGCCTCAAGATAACCCAAACATTATACACCAACTTAAGAAAAAGAAAAGACTCAAACCATGTTGCAGAAGCTTCAATAGGTAACCACAATCATTAAACATATCTTGCATGTATTCATTTTATTCAAACAATAGGCATAGTTCCTCAAAACAAGTTCAAAGAGCGTCTCAAGTCATTGATAATTCACATTCAAAGCTTGCCCTAAAGTTCGCTACCCGCGTGCCTTAATCATACCTCTCTTTGAAAATAATTTTAAGCGTGTACTCCAAGTAAATAATGCCCCTCACAAGTTGAGAGAATCCCACACACATTTTTTAGCATTTCACACAACAGAATTATAAGATAGGAAAAATGTGCTCACTCTCACAAAGAAATTAAAGTGCATACAAATTGACCCATAGGCTTGCCTTTAATATATCTCACCACTAATGTATTGTTGCTACACTCAAAATCAATTAGGACTTCTGAGTCATAATGAAGGCTAGGGGTAAGGGTAGGATAAATGTTTAGCTTTAGTGACTCAAGTCTCCCTAATGCCTTTACAAACGCTTGTAACATCCCATCATCTTATTGAGATCACTCCCGTTTATCTCTCCTTTTCCATCATCTTCATCTTTTGTGTAACACAAACCACTTTTATAACGCCTATGAATTTCACATTTAGCCTTATATATGCAATAGATAACACCTTTATACTATTCTCTCTCTTTTGATGATTCGAGGTGTTTCAACCCATCGATTCATTCAACTGATCACAATTTTGGTGCTAACTCAATTTTAGGCTTCTCATTTCTCCCCCTACTTTTGCAAATCCCCAAACTTAGGCTTTTGCCTCATTTTACATTCATTTTATTATCTCTCCCTATTTCTTGGGCTTGAAGCCTCCATTATTTTCATTCTTTCATCACTAGCCATTAGGGAGGATGTGTGCCAAATAGAAAGATTAAAAATGGCCATTAGGCTTGTAATGTGGTTTCCAATAAAGGGTCCAAGGCTCAAATGTTGGCTATCAAAGATTAATGTTCAAGGAAGTCATTTTAGGTGAAGTGACTAACAAAAGAGGCCCTAAGATCATATTCTTAGTGCAACACCATCTATCATTTCTCTTTGAATCACACTTTGGGAAAGTTCTAGACCATTATGCATACACAGAAATTAAGTTAAAAACCTAACCACACAAGGCATCACTATCCAATAAGTTCACACACTTCCTTTGTCACATTAAGAGGATTACTTTAACGAGCTAGTTACGAATCAATAAGCCAAGCATAGAATATATAATTCATGAAAAGAGCGTGATCATTTTGACATTTATATACCCCTCTTTTCTTTTCAACTCTCATGCACAATGCCAAGAAAGAATTGTTGGTGATACCTCATCAAACAAGTGCAAAAAAGACTCACTAGACTCTAGACTTGACATTTTCCCTTAAGAAAGTCGCCTCTCAATCTATCATCAGGATGTGACAACCCCGTTCGACTATAAAAAGAAAAGACAAATAAACCTCTCCTTAGGAAAGAACCGTGTATAAAGAAAACCTTTGGAGTTTATTCAAAGAGTACTATCTGAAAAGGCAATACTACTAACAAGTAATGATGATTTACCCTTAAGAATGCCGTCACCCAATCTATCATNCTTAAGAATGCCGTCACCCAATCTATCATAGGGCCATATCGTGTATCAATTAACAAGCGGGTTACTCATACTTTACCCCTTAATAAAAATACTACATTTTCCTCGATGACTAAGGTTAAACAAAATGAAGAAAGAATGGGTGAGAGAACTCCCTGATATTATGGAGGCATCCATTTTACATGCATTTTCCATGGTCTTCTTTTTTCTTTTTCTTCTCACTTATTGCCATATTCCACACCTGTTCCAACCCTGTAAAATCAAAGACAACACTGATGTAAAGTAAAACAAAATAAAAGTAAAAAGTAAAAATAAAAAGTAAAAGCACTTGGGTTGCCTCCCAAGAAGCGCCTTAGTTCACGTCGTGGCTCAACGACTTCAACTTCATCAATTTTCTCTCCACTTTGAGCATTTGAATCGCACCCCTAGCTTGTTATCCATTCTTCTGCCTCTCTTGAGGGGTGGTGGTGTAAGAATCAAGGGACCAAGCAATGGATGTTTCATCTTGTGTTTCATGGCCCTTAAAGGAAGAGGTGCTTTGGCCTTGTTGACATTGCATACTCAAAGATGAAACCACCTTGATCTTCCTCCTCAGCTTTGTCCATTGACTTGGTCTCCTGAGTCTCCATTTCATCAACCAAGTTTAATGTTGAAAAATGATAAGAGGGTAGATTAAGTTGCTCCCTTTTCAAGCACGCTTCTTGCTTGACATCCTCCTTTTCAAGTGCACTAGAGTCCTTGAGTGTGGTTTGTTAGATGTCATTTGGAGACTCTAGTGTAACTTATTACAACCTTGGCGTCTTGCATTTTTACAATATTGGTTGGTTGGTACACCTCTATGATTTCTTCGACACTCACCTTGACTCCTTCTTCATCATCATTTTGAGCTTCCTCCCATGAGTCAAGTTGATCTATGCCCCATTGTTCACTTTTTCTTGTTATGCTCCTCAATATCTCCTCTACTTCTTTTTTTAGTGTTTCACAGCTTTCTTCTTGATGAGTTGATGATTCCATGGACATGGAGGGGTTGTCATTCTTTTCCACATTAAACTCCCACTCCACAAAGTCTTGGAGCATAGCTTCCATGCGCTCACATGTATTTCTCTTTCCCTCTCTTGCCATGGCTTCATTCTCTTCAAACTTAGGAGAACAACTTCTATCGTAGCCACTATAATGAGAAGTGACCCCATTTGGGCATCCATCTCGATGTCTCCCATGACTATCACATAATGTGCATCTATACCCATTAGAGGAAGGAGAAGGTGCACTCATCTCCCTTCTAGGGGCATATTTGCAATCTTGCCAATAGTGTGGTCATCCACAATAGGGACATGGGTCATCATAATAAGGGTTACAACCAACAAACTTCCTTTAATTCCATGATGTCTTTATACAACTACAAACAAAAAAACAAAAACAAAATAAAAGCAAAACAAGATATAAAACAAAAATGCAAAACTAGTTCGAATTAATAAATAACTAATTTCTTATCACAGCTCAATCCCCCAGCAACAACGCCATTTTTGATTACGTCCAAACTACACTTCTCTTTTATGAAAGAGCATAAACGGCCGTTGTACCAAAACAAATATCCCGACGGATGTCGGGGTCGAGTCCCACAGAGAATTGAGTCGATAATTCAAGAGTTATAAACTAATTCAAATTAGAACGCATAATTGTTTAACATTTTAAAAGTAAAAATTGGGGGGAAATTAAAGGGAAATAACTATCTAATTCTAAACTAAGACTAGTTGTGGAGGATTTCCAATTGAAGCAATCACAAGTTATATAGCTAGTAGCATTCTACAAATGAGATCTCAACTAAATTGGAAATTTCTCCAATGCCTTAGACCCATAATTAGCATATATAGCCGTGGATAATTCACATTCTCTAGTTTTTCAACCATAACAATGTTTATGCCTTGGGTTCTTTCAAACCCCAAATCCAATTCAAGTAATCAACCACCCAATCTTGAGGAAGGACTAGCTATTTCTAGCCTTGACCTTTAATGGAGTGAAAATGTGGGTAATAACTATCTGTAGCTTAATCCCACACACTAACACTCCAATTCCTCACTAATATCTTCTCACCCAATTCTCACCTTTCTCTTTCAAGCAAAAGCAAGTAAAGAAAAGCACAATTCATGTTTGCAAATCATCAATTTTGGCAATTATAACTTGGGAGAAGAAAATAGATTTATAATTTCAATAAGAATCCAAGAGAAATTTATCAAAACCCAATCAAATTAACACACCCACCATGAATATACCTCTAGATAGAAAATTAGCCAAACATATTTAAATATAGAGATTAGATACTAAGAGGATTCCCCACACATTCATCATATTAGCTTCACAAATTTACTTCACAAGCTCTTACAACAATGGTGAAATTCCCCAATTTGGGTTAAAGAAAAAGAAGAAAGTTTTTACCTAACTCTACAAATCTATGGTGAAAAGATGTGTGCAAGATGAATGAATGGTTGGTGAATTGGTTTAATGAATATGGTTGGTGTACAATGAAAGCTATGTCAATATCTATACTTTCTTGTGTACAACTTTTTCCAAATGCCCTTGAGGCTTTTAGATGCTTTGGTGAACTTTCTAGACCTCTTTTCCCTTCATTAGATGGCCTCTTCTGTGAAGAATCAGCATGTATCCGGTGCCAATCCACGGAGCACCAAACTATAGACGGATGAAAATAGTGTCCTGGAAGGGGGAACTGGTGGTTCAATGGGCATTTAGCCAATGCCATTCCGCCAACAGCCGGTCAAGTATCCAGTCTGGGTAGTCGCTTCAGCATTTCACTCGCATTTTGCCCTTTCGGATCCGCATTTAGCCGATTTAAAGTATGTCTTTGCACCTCTTATTGAGCTCAAATCTTCCATTATATTTGGCTCCTCTCCTTCATATGCTAACTTATCGAATTCCATCTCAAACTTCATGTGTTTTCCTCGGTTTCATGCTTTCTCTACTCACGTGAAGTACCTACAAAGAATTATAGAGAAAGGACATAAAATCCACATAATAGACTCGAAAACTAGGCAAAAACTCATGCTTAGGAGCCTAATGAGTTGGTAAATTTTCAACTCATCAGATTGTAGTAGGTGTTGTCTTGTGTTTTTATAAGGGACTTCATTGACCACGGTGGGGCCATTTGTGACTAAGAGGGTAGAGAAAGAATTATTGGAAACAATTTATATAGCTGTTAGAAGGGCTATTTTGGAGCTGGGATCAAGTTTAATGGAATAATTTATTGGAAAAAGTCCTCACAGTTAGGTCATGATTTTTAACCCCCTTGAGCAAGAAGTTTTCAAAGTAAAATTCTTATGTTGATTTATTTTCTGCAATTGACTTTCTTGCATAGCTACCTAAAGAACCTGGTTCTTTGTGTATTGAGGATGCAACCAAACTAACAAGTGGTATCAAATACTAATCTTCCAATAAAGGCTAGCACCTTGAAATATTAACAATGATTGCACCTCCAGGAGTTGAAGAAGGCTAATCAATCACAAGACCACTTACTTCAATTGCAAATACTATGGCTAGTGAAAAGTAAGAATGGAAGACTTCGTCATAGTTGAGGATCTAGAATTATAGGACATTATCATGGATGTCCCTAAATTCCCTTATACCACTGATGAAAAAGAAGAGAAGATCTGTCATGCCCTGAACCTTAGTCTAGAAAGACCAACACTCGGTCCCTTAACTTGTCTAGGAAAACCAACTCTACATGACATATTACTTGAGACATACATGAAATAAGATTAAATGGATTCATAATATAAGTATTTAAATGAAATTCCATTCATAAATTGTCAAGACCCGAGTCTAGACCTTGAAAGCGACATGGGACTTAAAGACAAGAATGGCTCCAAGCTAACCCATGGTACTAGCATGACATAAACATATATAAATAAAAACTAAGCATAAGATAGACTGAAGTATATCATAAAGGTTTCAAAATTGAAAATAACATGAGAATCCAACAAGCCGAATATCTAACCATTTTATGTATGAAGCCTCTAAGACTGATGAGCTGGAGGGACAAGTTCGTAACTAGCTTTAAAATAGTAAAGAAAAAATGAAATAAAACTCTCATCCTTGGATGATGAGGACTCACCAAGGTAAGGCTAATCAATGACTGGAGCATTTCTAGTTGTGAGGCTGAGATTAACTGCTCGAACCTCTATCATGAGACGATATATCATAAAATATGTAGTTAGTACTTTAAATGTACTAAGAATGTGAAATAAGTAAAATATGATAGTAAGGACATCATGATGAAAATCATAATCATGTTACAGTAGTAAAACACTGAGATTTATCATAGATTGAAGTATAATGGCCCAAGGTCTAAAACATAAACATAGAGCTGAGCATGTCTGAAATCATAAAATAAGTGGATATACTGATCAATGGGCCATGTACAAATACTGTAAAGTAATGCATGTATTATATTCATGATTGTGGGACATTCTTATAACTGACACACTCTATGTGAGCACACATGGATCCCAACTTGTGACCCTAGTTGGGAGGGTGTTCATACATTGCCAAAGGTTAGAACTATAAAGGCGTGAATTCACTCATGAGCCCATTTGGTCAAGGGAGGCACTCCCAATTGGTGAGGACCCCTTTAACCTATGATAGCACGTAGTTATAGGACTTGGGTTATCTGAATCCATATCCACTCGATGTGAAATAATACTCTTAAAACATGCATAGGTTCTCATAACTATATTTGAAATCTTATAGGTTTTGCATAGACTAGTTAAAAATCATGTTGAATACTAAATCTCTTAAGTACTGAACTAGTCATGCAAAACTGTGCTGATTCTGCAGCCATGATAACTTATTATTGAAAATCATTCTAAAATACAGTTACTTTGAGTAAATCATGCTAAATTGAGTATAGATATGCATCAAAGTTTTTCAAAGAATTCAACACAAACATATTTGCAAAATACATAATAAGAATTATTAAAGAACATATAATATAAGAATCTAGAGTTTTTTCATAAAAGGGTTTTAGCCCTAGAAATCATGGAATTGAATAATCACATTGAAAACGTGAATTGAAGCTTGGTGTTTGGGAATAAGGGTGAAAGGAAACCCTTATTGATAATCACACACACCTGGACTTGTTGATTCCTTGACTATTGCTTGAGAATCCTTAGGTTGAAGATAGAGAACTCGAACTTTCTTGAGAGCTAATAATTTTTTAATGTATGGTGTTATGTAAGAAAATGAGAGTTTAGACTATGAAAGAACCTTTAATATCCCTCTTACAAAACCAAAAATAACCTGGTTTGGAGTTAAAAGCACAGGAAATTACTAGGATACTCCTAAAAAATCAAACTGAGAAATTGCCGCCTAATGCCCATGTGTCATGGCCTGAATCATTGTTTTTGACCATGACACTTGGTATCCACTTGTGGTCACTGAAGCCTACTTGACTAGTTTCGGAACTTCACCCCACGAGTAGACAGGACGATTCATACTTTGACACCACGGGTAGTGGTGTCCACTCGTGATCACTGGAGCCAATTTGGACACCTTCTGAACCTCTTCCCACAGCTGAATAGGACAGGTCGTCACTTGGTACCATGATTAGTGGTTTGGATCACAGTCCCTGGAAGAAAAAATTCAAGTTTCTAAACTTTTGCTTGGCTGTTCAGGATGAGCCACATGACGGGTCGTTAAGTCATCCCACGATTCGTCACTTGAGTTATGGTGACTGGAACTCAAAGGGAATCCTACACTGCTTACCACAAGTCATCCACGTCTCGTGGTCTCACACAACGACTTGTGGTGTGAGTTGTTATGTGGGAACTTCAATTTTTCTATTGGTTTTCTACTCCAAGTCTAGGTATGATCTTAGAGACTTTTGGGGTGTTACATTATCTCCCCCTTGGGGTAATTTGTCCTTGAATGAAGACTTAAACCGAAGTGATAGACGACATTGCTGAGAGTAACAAACTTAACTTAATTGAATTCATAGGACATGCATTCATACTAAGAGTTTCAAGGACAACGATTGGAAATGAAAAATAATAGGAACACTACAAGAGGAAACTGTGACCTCAAGATGATACTGAACTAGGAGGGAAAAGATGAGGGTATTTGGCCATCATATATGCTTCGGCTTCCCAAGTAGCTCTATCAACCAGCTGATTCATCCATAGAACCTTCACTGAAGATACTTCCTTATTCCTCAACTTACGAACCTAATGGTCAAGAATCTCAACTGGAACCTCTTCATAAGAGAGACTATACTTCACACCAATACTTTCTAAAGGAACCACTAAAGCCAGATTGCCAATGCATATTTTCAATAAAGACACATGAACGACCAGATACACTGATGTTAATTTTACAGGCAACTCCAACTCGTAGGCCACATTGCCAATGAGCCTCAGAATCCTTTAAGGAAAACCATACTGGGGACTGAGTTTCCCTTTCTTACAAAATCTAATCACCCCCTTCATGGGTGAAACTTTCAGAAACGCCCAATAATCAACTGCAAACTCAAGCTCTCTCCTCCTCACATTCACATAGGATTTTCGATAACTCCAAGTGAATTTCAACCTCTCCATAATTAGATAAAACTTATCCATAGACTCATGAATTAAATTTGTCCCTATCAATATATCCTTACCTACCTTAAACCATCCAATAGGCGATCTACATCTTCTCTCATAAAATGCTTCAAATGGAGCCATCTGAATACTAGAGTGAAAGCTGTAACTCTATTAGAGGCAAGTAATCATCCAAATTAGCTTGGAAGTCAATCATTCAAGCTCTCAACATGTACACTAAGGTTTGAATGATTCACTCTTCCTGACCATCTATCTATGGGTGAAAAGTTATATTGAGATTTAATTGAGTACCAAGGCTTTTTTGAAAGGACTTTGAGAAATAAGACGTGAACTGAGTACCCCTATATGAGATGACGGACAAGGGACTCCATGCAACCTGATAACTCCCTGATGTAAAGTCTAGCATAGTCCTCCGCTGAATCTATAGTCTTGACTAGCAAGAAATAGGATGACTTAGTTACCCGATCCACTATCACCTATATAGAATCATATCATTGACGCATTTGAGGTAACCCCGTAATGAAGTCTATGTTTATCACTTCCCACTTACAAGTAGGAATACTAATATTTTGAGTCATACCTCCCTATCTCTGATGCTCTACTTAACCTACTAGCAATTTAGACAATTAGCCACAAATTTCACAATATCTCTCCTCATACCATTCCACTAGTAGACTTTTCATAGATCATGGTACATCTTGGTAGCATATGGGTGAATAGAATATCAAGAGCTGTGAGCCTCTCTCAATATCTGCTATCTCAAGTCATCTACATTCAGAACACACAATTGGCCCTGATAGCATAGTGCACCAACTCTCTTGGGAGAAAACATCTACTTTCTGATTTCAGACTACTTTCTTCAACTTAAGCAAAATAGGATACTCATCTTGTTTCTGCCTTAACTTACATCACTAATGAAGATTCCAAACCATTATAATAGTGACACCACCATATTCCCAATTTGTAAGGCGAACCCCATAGTGAGCAAGCATGTGGACATCTCTAACCAACTCCATCCTTCCCTCTTCAACATGAACCAGACTTCCTATGGACTACCTGCAAAGGGCATCAACCACAATATTGATTTTATCTGGATGAAAATGAACACTCATGTCGTAATCCTTGAGAAGTTCAAGCCATCTTCTCTGCGAAGATCAGGTCCTTCTGACTAAACATATACTGAAAGATCTTATGATCCATGAACACACCAACATCCACTCCATACAAATAGTTTCTCCAAATCTTTAAGGCAAAAACTACTACTGCTAAATTAAGGTCATGTGTTGGGTAATTCTTATTACGAGTATTAAGCTGTCTAGAAGCATAAGCAATGACCTTTCCATGCTACATCAACACACACTCATGGCGAACACTTGAGACATCAAAATATGCTACAAAGCCATCTGTGCCCTCTAGCAGGGTCAAGATCTGGCAAAAATGAGTAGAGTCTTTAACTCTTCAAAGCTCCTTTCACAAGCACCAAACCACTGAAACTTGAACTTCTTATGAGTAAATGGGGTTAGAGGTGCAACAATGGATGAAAATCCTTCTACAAACCCTTCATAGTAACCAACTAAATCCAAAAAGATTCTAATGTTGGTGGGAGTGGCAGGTCTAGTTCAATTCTTCATTCCCTCTATATTTTGAGAGTCTACTTGAACACCCTCACTAGACATCACATGTACAAGAAATGCAATCGACTTTATCCAAAACCCACACTTGCTGAACTTTGCAAATAATTGATAGTCCTTAGGAGTTTACATCACAATTCTCAAATGATCAGCATGCTCCTCTTCACTATGAGAGTAGGTAAGGATGTCATCTTTGAAGACAATGATGAACATATCCAATTACTACTTGAAAACCCCATTCATCAAATCCATAAAAGCTAAAGGAGCATTGGTTAGTCAAAAATACAACTACAAATTCATAGTGACCATACCGAGGTTGGGAAGCTGTTTTTGAAATGTAATACTCTCTAACTCTACACTGGTGGTAGCCAGACCTGAGGTCTATTTTTGAGAAATAACTACACATTGAATCTGATCAAACAAGTCATCCCTCCTGGAAATAGAATACTTATTCTTGATTGTGACTTTTTTCAATTAGCGATAGTCGATGCAAATCCTGAGAGAGCCATCTTTCATCCGCATAGAAAAGACTGGAGCACTCCATAAGGACTTACTAGGCCTGATAATACCTTTATCTAGGAGGTCTTTCAACTCTTCCTTCAAATCCTTAAGCTTAGGTGAGTCCATTCTGTAAGGAGGAACAAATATGGGCTGCATATTAGAGAGGAGGTCTTTACAAAAGTCAATCTCCCACGCGGGAAGGACTCCACGTAGATTGGGAACACTACTAAAAATTCACAAACAATTAGGACTAATTGAAGAATTGGGGTTTCGAACTTAGAATCCTTCACCCCAACTAAGTGATACGTGCAACCCTTGGAAATCATCTTCTTAGCCTTAAGGTAAGAGACAAAGCAACCTATAGTCACTATGGAATTACCATTCCATTCGAGGACTGGTTCACCTAGAAATTGAAATTCTACTATTTGTTTCTACAGTTGACTAAAGCTTAACAAGAATACAACTAATCCATGCCAAGGATGACATCAAAGTTGGTCATGCTAGCTCTACTAAATTAGCTGTGGTGACTTTCTGGAAGACTGAAACTGGGCAATCTCTATACACCCTTCATGCTAGGATTGACTCACCGAAAGGAGTAGAGACTAAAAAGAGTTTTGAGAGACATTCGGGACTACACCAACATGAATTGCAACATATGGGGTAAGAAGGATAAGGTGGTCCCTGGATTTAATAACACATAAAAATCAATATGAAAGACTCGCAAGATACTCGTGACTATTTAAGGAGTTCTCCTAATCCTAGTGTGATGAGAGTTCATAGAAACGATTTTGATGTTGTCTGCTACTAGCACTAGATGAGGCACCCTACTGGGATGGGTAAGCTACTGGAGAAGTGGTGTAGGCACGACCACTGACGTCACCCTGTCTGGATGATGGATAGACTCTGAGTCTGGGACGGGCTTACCACATCCAAAACGACCATCCTTGTCGATCAAACACTCCTCATGGTGGTTCCTCCCGCACTTCTTGTAAGCTGGAAAGGTGCAACCTCCAAACATGTTCCCCCAAGACCTAGATCCTAGTGCTCTACCCATGTGATCAAATCTAGACCTACGAGAAGGAACACTAGTTGACGAAGGTGCTAGAGCTGATGATCTCTTATGAGATTATGAGCGACTTCCCCCACCTAACCTTTGCTGAGAATTCAATGTTTTTTTATTTTGGCCCTCTTGTTATCTCTTTCCTTCTCTTTCAACTTCTCTTTCTCAATCTATTAAGCATGGATCATAAGTCGGGAGATATCCATATACATGATGAGCATAGCGATCCGACACTCCTTTGACCACCATATTAGAAACACCTAAAAAGAACTTACTCATTTGAGCCCTCAGGTCAGCAACTATTTCCGGAGCATACCTAGACAACTAGGTGAATTTCAGGGCATACTCCTTCACTGACATGAGTTCTACTTTAAGTTAATGAATCCTCAGCCTTCACCTCCCTTAACTCATAAGGGAAAATCCTATCTAGAAATGTTGTTACGAACTCATCCTAATCAACTGGGGTTGCATCCCTCCAATGGCTTCCTTCTACTACTTTTACCACAAGTGTGCTACCCACTTTGGCTGATAAGATGCCAAATCTTCAGACTCCTCTCCAGTGATACCCATGATCTAAGTGATCTTTCAGACCTTATCAATGAAATTCTGTGGATCCTCATCCACCTTCGAACCATGAAACTCCAGTAGGTTCATCCTGGTGAAGTCTCGCACCCTTGTAGCTACCGCATTCTCGTTAGGATTAATGAGTGCAATCGCTTGCTGGTTGACCTGAGCGATCCTGGCCTGTGCCAACTTTGGAAGACAGTCTTGAACTCTACAATGGTGACCTTATCATTCACAGGTTCTGTGGGAGCTGGTGGTGTTGGTTGGTTCCCATTTGGGCATCTGTTGGCTATTTTAGGAAGCATTTTCTGTAAAAGCATATAACATGAGTTATAAGAGTAAAGTGTCACGACTCCATTCTATACCCTGGATGCAACACGATGTATAGAGCCACAAGTGACCCCATGCTAACCCATGGAATAGCCTTTTACTAACAAGATCTGAATTTAAATAGAAAACTGGGCGGAAGCTAGCTAAAATGTAAACTATTCATTTATGCTTAAAGATACAGTCTGATAGAAACACTAAGTGACAAAAATGAACATACTAACTCTATGTCTAAATGCCTCTATTAACTGATGAGATGCTGGGACAAGTTCCCAGCTAACTCCAAGTCTAAAAACTAAAACAAGATAAAATAACTGAAATAAAGAAAATAACCCTAGTCTTTGAAAGATGAGGAATCACCACTGCTAGCTGATCAAGTTCGGAACGTGTCTAAATGCGGGGCTGAGTATGAATACCTAACTCTATATCATGAAACAATATCACATATAGAGTATCCAGTCAGTACTTTGAATGTAATGAGTATATGGGATATGCAATGGAAGTTTAAAACATGCTAGTAATCTGAGAAAGTCTGTACTAAGTATATATCTGATACATAAGATGATGTATAACACAATGACCCTATCTTAGATGCATAAATACTGATATGATATGCTAGTCTAGAAATAATTAATGAAAACACGAGTAAAATTAATTTTAGAGGTCATGTGCATGCATTGTAAACTGAAGCCGTAACTGAACAATGTGGCTTGTAAGAATGTACAGAAACTGAAACAGTATTGTGGGAGAGCTTATTAACCAACAAACTCTAATGTGAGCCTTATGGAGCCTAACCTGTAACCCTAGTTGGGAGGGTTTTCATACCGTTCCAAGGGTAAAAATCATAATTGGAGTGATATCACTCATAAATTTAGGGAGACACTCTCAAATAATGAGGATCCTTGCATTAGCCCATTGAGTCAAGGAAACATTTTCAAGTAATGATGATCTTGTATTCCTCGGGAAAAGGGTGACACTCTCTACTATCAAGATCCCTTATCCTATAGTGGCACGTAGTTCTAAGACCTGAGTGCGCTAGAACCCCGGCCTACTCGGTRCTAAGGACTACTCATAGCTGAACATAAATGTAATACCCCAAAAGCCCCTAAAATTAGGCCCGAGGGTTCAAGCGAAGAAAAATAGAAAATTCCGCACCAGGTCACAGGATGAGTAATCTAGTGACCCGTGAGGAGACTTCACTAGTCGTTAAGTGACTTGTGAAGTAGAGGGAGAGTTGTCTAAGATTTTTGGTTAGGGGAGACCACAAGAGAAGTAACGACTCGTGGTTAGGGCAATGAATCATGGAGTTGGTTGATGTTGAATTTTTGGTAGTGCTCCCAACGACTGGATTACCACAAGTCTTAGGTACACCATGAGTCTTAGTGTCTCTCATGGCGACTGGCAATGTATGTTTTCCAGTTTTGGCGATAGGAGCAAGTAACGAGTCGTCGTCATGGGTAATGACAAGTCCAGTCCCTCTTTGGGATTGGCAGTGTGATTTTCCTACGAGTTTATTAAGGGCTTTTCCATAATTCCTAAGCTCCTATGTTCTAAAATACGTCATTTTAAGCTCAGTTAGAAGGGTTTTAAAGATACTTAGCCTATTCTAAACCTCCCGATTCTATGCATGCATGTTTAGAGCCTTTCTATGGAGATCAAGCTGAGAAATTCCCCAATTCCTTCTCCAATTCCTTTGGGCTTTCAAGGAAGAGTGTAAATCAGATTTACCCAGGTATATAAGGCTATGCGTGAGAGTTCCTTTCATTCTCTTGCTCAAAATTCTTCTCAATTTCATGAATTTAAATTCTAGATTCAAGTTCATGATCTTATGAGGTTTATTCCTAATTTTGTGAAATTCTCTATGATCTATCTATGTGTCAATTCCCTTCATGTATCAAATCATGTTATAAGATCTATGGTCAGGTTTTATACCTATTTTGATTATTAATTCATAGTTTCATATTTTAATTAAATTATACCCAACTATGCAAGCTTCATGAAAAGTCAATTTATGATTCTATTATAATATTTTTGATCTCATTAAGCCTAAATTATAATTTATGATTCATGTTATGATTTCTTTTTCAAGTACTCTTCATGTATTTATTAATATCAAGTATATGTATTTTCGCAAGTATGCATGTTGTTCATGATTTATGAATCTATGATTCTTGGCCGACTAACGGGCCTTATTCATTAATATTCATGTATTTCAGGTATGATCAAGTATGTTATAATTTATTTGTCCATAAACTTCATGAATGGTTCACTCTTACGATATGAGCCTCATGTGCATGTTTTTTAGAGAAGTGTCTAGCACCGAGTAGACCCAGCGTTTAGGTAAATACCGTGGTCTCAAAACTATGTGCCACCGTAGGTGTATACATATATTTATGGATCCCCTGTGATATCACATCATGCACGTCCCTTTCCCGGCAAGCCTGGGACGGCTCTGCCCACTTGAGCAAAAAGTTGGGGCATCATGTAAGCTCTGTCATGGTGGTGTCGGTTAATATGAGTCCTTCCATTGTTCCTCATCATTTATGCATGGTTATGTCAATGTTTCTTTGGATGAAGTTATGTTTTATAAAGTTTTTCTTATGACTATGATTATGGCTGGATTATGAATGATGAAAACCTTGAGCCCTTATGTTTACATTACGATATTTACTTCATGATCATGCTGTCCTACTCTTATGAACTCTTATGTATTTTAACTATCCATTTTTACTCATCTTGCATACTCAGTACATTCCAAGTGCTGACCGCATACTCTATGCTGTGTAATTTCATGATACATGCTCGGGCGTTCAGGTTCAGTCCCGCCGCTAGCCAGATTCTCAGAGTTAGCATTTCGAATGGTGAGTCCTCATCCGTCAAGGACCTTTTTTATCAGCTCATATTAGTAATTTCAGTTTCAGTTTATTAGTGAGTTAGTTTGGGTCTTATCCCATCAACTTGTCAGGTTATAGAGGCTTATTAGACACAACATGTATTTAGCTTCGGATCAGTATTATGTTTTCCGTTGTTCAAATGTTATAGGATTTTTAGACTTCCACTTAAGCATGTTGTATTATTTCAGTTTCTTCTTGTTGTATGCTCTTAGTTATTATGTTCATGCCATGGGTCAACTTGGAGCCTCTCGGGGTTCCTTGTCTCGTGTCTCTATCTAGGCCTATGTTCGGGTCGTGACAAACTTGGTTTCAGAGCATTAAGTTTTGAAGAGTCGTAGGGTATCTGAAAGTCGCGTTTACTAGATTCTTTTTCGTGGGTGTGAAGCGCGCACACTTATGACGAAGAGGCTATGAAATGTCTAAGGAAACTTCCCTTCTTTCATGATCTATGTCGTCCGATGAAATGTCTCTCTATCCTTCTAACTCGTGCTATACTTGTTTGTAGAATCATGCCTCCTCATCGAGTTAATGGAAGAAGAAAAGGAAATGGGAATGGCCATGAGAATGATAATGGAGATGGGCACCAGCAGGCCCCACCAGCCCCCGAGGATCATGTGCCCGTGCAGGTTGCTTATGCAGAGTTTAGGGAAGCCATCCATATGTTGGCACAGACATTGACTGCCTAGGTCAACCAGCAGTTAATAGCGCATGTTCCCAAAAATGGAAATGCGGTAGCATCAAGAGTCAGGGATTTTCTTAGGATGAACCCTACGGAGTTCCTCGGATCAAAGGTGGGCGAGGATCCTCATGAGTTTATTGATGAGATTCAGAAGATCACCAAGATCATGGGGGTAATGAGGGAGAAGTGCGCAGACCTAGCCTCTTATCAATTGAAAGGGGTTGCACATATATGGTTTAGGTAGTGGAAGGATAGCAGAGCTATTGGAGTGGGTCCTATTGATTGGGATGGGTTTCTTACCGCGTTCTTGGATCGACTCTTTCCCCGTGAGATGAGGGAGATCAAGACAGTTGAGTTTGTGAACCTAAGGCAGAATAATATGACAGTCCATGGGTATGCTTTGGAGTTCACTTGTTTCTCCAAATATGCAATAGAGCTGGTGGATGATCAGAGGACTCGGGTGAGCAGGTTCGTGCATGGAGTAGCGGACTTCCTGGTCAAGGATTGTAGGACCGCTATTCTTCATCAGGACATTGAATGTCCTTGATTGGTTTTGTACGCCCAGCAGATAGAGGCGGTGCATCTAAGAGAGAGAGAGTCCAAGAGGGTCAAGACAGACAGTTATGGGTTCTCCTAGCAGAGATCAGGAGGTGGACATTGTCAGCAGTCCCATCATAGGTCATTAGCTCTAGCGCCATCATCAGCCAGTGCTCCATCTAGATCGCGAGGTGGCCAGAGGAGTAGAGTATCAGGCTCGAGGGGATAGAGGAGCATGCAGGTAGAGCGTACCTTTCCGGTCTGCAGGAAGTGTGGCAAGAATCACATAGGGGAGTACTTGATTGGGTCAGATATCTGTTTTGGGTATGGTAGACCTGGGCACAGGCGTCGGGAGTGTCCTTTGTATAGGTAGGATGATAGTAGAGGCCGTGCTCAGGCTACTGGTTCAGCAGTAGCACCAGCATGCCCTGCTCAGCAAGGTGCATCCACCAATGCAGGTGGTGGTCAGCTACAGAACAGGTTGTATGCCCTTGCGTCTCGTTAGGAGTAGGAGACTTCACCAGATGTAGTCACTAGTATGTTACGAGTATTCCACTTTGATGTATATGCATTTTTAGCTCCAAGGGCTACCTTATCCTTTATGACTCCCTATGTTGCTAGTAGTTTCAGAGTCAATCCCGGAGTCCTATTAGAACCCTTCTCAGTCTCTACTCTACTCAGTGATTCAGTTATAGCTCGATGGGTATATAGAGATTGCCCAGTCACAGTCCTTTAGAAAGTCACCTCAGCAGATTTAGTAGAGCTAGCCATGATAGATTTTGATGATATCGTTGGCATGAATTGGATACATGCATGTTATGCCTCAGTGAATTATATAACTCGTGCGGTAGAGTTCCAATTTTCAGGTGAGCCAGTCCTAGAGTGGAATGGTAGTTAAGCTGTGCAGTAGGTCGTTTCATTTCCTACCTTAACGCTAAAAAGATGATCTCTAAAGGTTGCATGTACTATCTAGTTAGCGTTAAGGATGCTACATCTGAAACCCCGACTATCCAGTCAGTTCCTGTAGAGTGCAAATATCCAGATGTGTTTCCAAATGATCTATCGGGAATTCCTCCCGAGCGGGAGATCAATTTTGGTATTGACCTTATTCCCGATACATAACCTATATTTATTCCTCCTTATAGAATGGCTCCAACTAAGCTAAAGAAGTTGAAGGAGCAGTTGAAGGATCTTTTAGACAAGGGTTTCATCAAACCTAGAAAATCCTCGTGGGCCGCGCCAGTTCTCTTTGTCTAAAAGAAGGATGGTTCCCATTGGATGTGTATTGATTATCAGCAATTGAACAAGGCCACAATCGAAACAGGTATCCTCTCCCTAGAATTGATGACTTGTTTGACCAACTTTAGGGTGCCAAGTCTTTTTCAAAGATAGATCTAAGATCCGGATATCATTAGCTTAGGGTTAGAGAGAGTGACACTCCGTAATATAGCAACAACTCAAGAATTCAAGAAAACTAATTTATCAAGTCTAAAATTATTCTTATTGATGGAATATCGGTTCGTTTCCTATATAAAAGAGTTTCAAGGAAAAATTCAGCCCAAACATGCTTAATTCACTAGAGGGAGATTTTCAAGAAAAATCATCTTCATACAAGAATTCGGGGCTTCAATTCACTCTTGCAAGAATCTCGATAATTTAAGTAAGAACTGATGGAATTCATATCAATAATAAACGAGAATATCATTCTATGAGAGATTGATGAATAATAACATGTAATTTCTTCGTATTTAGAAAACCCAGGGCTAAAACTAATAGAGAAGTTATGGAAGAATTTTGGGGGACACAAGGGAAGAATAATTTCCCTTGTTGAATACCCACATACCTGACGAAGAAACCTGGAGAAATCGCTTGAGAATCGAAGAGGAAATATCTGCCCTAGCTCTTGCTCTGAAATACTCTGAGAGAGAACTCTACGTTCTGTTTCTAGAGGGTTTGAGTGGGGAATGAGGAAGAGAACCTATTACCTCCACTAAAACGTCTGAAATTAGTGCTAAAACGACGTAGTTTAAAGCTCGGAAGGGCAGGAAATTACTAAATATCCCTTAGGAAATCGCTGGGAAAAACTGCCCAGGTGACCCTAATGAGTGACCTAATGGTCGTGGTGACTGACCACGAATCGTGGTCATGCCCATCGGGTACACTGGATAAAAATTAACTGGGGTTGGTAACAGGGGACATAACGAGTCGTTACTGGGGACCATGACTCGTTTCCCCCATTCATCAAGTACACTGGAAAACACAATATTTTCTCAACTCAGGTCTGACCACGGGTGACCTAATGGGTTGTGGTCAGTGACCATGACTCATGAAGTCCCTCGTTAGGTACCCTGCCTCTCTCCTTTACATTATCCAGCCTCCTCCTTACGGCTCATCTAACGAGTCATGAGGTTACTTAACGACTCATCAGGAGGGCCATCCTATAAAATTTCTGTAGTTTTCCAGATTTTCTGATTTAAGTTCCGGATATTGATTTTGAGTTTTCGGCACATTACAATATCTCCCTCTTGGAAACATTCATCCTCGATTGTTAGAAAACACACAGGAAAGCAGAGAACAACAATCAAGGTTCCAAATACTATTCATTTAACTCCAAAACTAACAAGACAACTACCTCCGTTTCAAAATACATAACTGAATTGAATTCTCTTTTCATTCATACATTCAAAAACATAAAAGAGACTTGAACACCTGAACTGAGTCATGAAAACAAAATTGAGTTCTAGGGTAAATACTAATATCTCAAACTGTGCTAGAGCCGGTAGAGAACAAATGCGGGTATTGGGCCGTCATATCTGCTTCGGCCTCCCACGTAGCTCCTTCAACCTGCTGATTTTTTCATAAAACCTTGACTGAAGCTATCTCCTTGTTTCTTACTTTACGAACCCGACGATCAAGGATCTGGACTGGTACCTCGTCATATGAGAGACTATCCTTTATTCCCACGCTGTCCAATGGAACAACTGAAGTTGGATCTCCGATGCACTTCTTCAGAAGTGACACATGGAAAACTGGATGTACAACTGCTAATTCGAAAGGTATCTCTATCTCATAGGCCACATTGCTGACACCCTCAAAATTCTATAAGGTCCCACATACCTCGGACAGAGCTTCCCTTTCTTTCCAAACCTCATCACCCCTTTCATGGGTGAAATTTTCAGGTATACCCAGTCATCAACTGCAAACTCCAACTCTCTTCTCCGCACATCAGCATAAGATTTCTGGCGGCTCTGAGTTTTTTTCAACCTTTCTCGGATGAGCTGAACTTTCTGCATTTCCTTGTGAACAGAGTCTGGCCCTATCAAGGTAGTTTTACCAACTTCAAACCACCCTATAGGAGATCTACACCTTCTACCATACAATGCTTTAAATGGGGCCATCTGGATGCTAGAATGGTTTTTGTTGTTGTACGCAAACTCGATAAGAGGTAAATGGTCATCCCAATTACCCTTAAAATCAATCACGCACGCTCTTAGCATATCTTCCAGGGTCTGAATGGTCCGCTCAGCTTGCCCATCGGTCTGCGGATGAAAAGCAGTGCTGAGTTTGACCTGAGTGCCTAGTCCCTTCTAAAAGGACTTCCAAAAGTGTGAGGTAAACTATGTTCCCCTGTCTGAAATGATTGCCAAGGGCACCCCATGGAGTCTGACTAACTCTCGGATGTAAAGTTTTGCATAGTCTTCAAGTGAGTCTGTGGTTTTGACTAGGAGGAAGTGAGCTGACTTAGTCATCTGATCTACTACCACCCAGATTGCATTCTGCTGCCGCTGAGTCCGTGGTAGACCTGTAATGAAGTCCATATTCACTTCTTCCCACTTCCATGTGGGTATACTGATATCTTGAGTCATGCCTCAGGGTCTCTGGTGTTCTACCTTGACTTTCTGGCAATTCGGGCATTGTTCTACAAACTCGGCGATATCCCTTTTAATGTCGTTCCACTAGTAAATATCCCACAATTTGCGGTACATTTTAGTAGCACCGGGTGAATAGAGTATCTCGAGCTGTGAGCCTCAGCTAGTATCTGTTGTCTCAACTTACCAACATCCGGTACACACAACCTACCCTGGTAACGGAGCACCCCATCTCCCACTTGGGAGAAAGCTCTATCTCTTTTCTCAGGACTTCTTCCTTAAGTTTAAGTAAAGTGGGATCATCATCCTGTCTGGATTTGACTTCAAATACCAAAGATGAATCTGAACCTCTTTGTATTACCACTCCACCTTCAGCTGAATCCACCAACCGCACCCGTAACCGGGCTAGCCAGTGAACTTTTTTTGCTAACTCCCTCTTGCCTTCCTCAATGTGAGCCACACTTCCCATGGATCGTTTGCTTAGGGCGTCGGCCACAATATTGGCCTTACACAGGTGATACAACACACTAATTTCATAATCCTTTAGCAGTTCCAACCACCGTCTCTGATGCAGGTTTAGGTCCTTCTAGTTGAACACATACTGAAGGCTCTTGTGATCTGTGAACACATCCACGTGAGCCCCGTACAAGTAGTGTCTCCATATTTTTAACGCAAATACCACCACTACCAACTCTAATTCATGAGTTGGATAATTCTTTTCATGAACTTTGAGCTGTCTGGAGGCATAGGCTATCACTTTGCCCCTCTGCATCAGAATGCAATCGAGTCCAACTCTGGAAGCGTCACAATAAATAACTAACCCACCTGATCCTTCCAGTGAGGTTAACACTGGAGTGGTAGTGAGTCGAGTCTTCAACTACTGGAAACTCTTCTCACACTCATCTAACCACTGGAATTTCACCTTCTTCTAAGTTAACTTGTTCAGAGGAGATGCTATGGAGGAGAAACCTTCCACAAACCATCGGTAATAACCCGCTAAGCCTAGAAAACTCCTGATTTCCGTAGGAGAGGTAGGTCTGGGCCAATCCTTCACTATTTCTATATTATGAGGATCTACTTGTATCCCTTCACCTGAGACTTCAACCAGAATTCACACTTGCTGAACTTGGCGAATAACTGGTGATCTATAAGAGTCAGTAATGCTAACCTTAGGTGATTGGCATGATCTTCTTCATTTATGGAATACACCAAAATGTCATCGATAAATACAATGACGAACATATCCAGGTACTGCTTGAAAACCCTATTCATCAAATCCATGAAGCCTGCTGGGGCATTCGTTAACCCAAAGGACATCACCACAAACTCATAGTGACCATACCGAGTTTTGATTGTTGTTTTCGGTACGTCACTCTCTCTAACTCTTAACTAATGGTACCATGACCTGAGATCGATCTTGGAGAAACAGATGGCTCCCTGAAGTTGATCAAACAAATAATCAATTCTGGGCAGAGGGTACTTGTTCTTAATTGTAACCTTGTTCAGCTGACAGTAATCTATGCACATTATGAGGGTACCGTCTTTCTTACGCACGAATAACACTGGAGCACTCCAGGGAGAGATGTTGGGTCTGATAAAACCCTTGTCAAGAAGATCTTTTAGCTGCTCCTTCAACTCCTTAAACTCAGCGGGAGCCATTATGTAAGGAGGGATGGAGATGGGATGAGTATCTGGGAGGAGATCTATTCCAAAGTCTATTTCCCGTTCAGGGGGAACTCTGGGAAGATCTTCAAGAAATACATCTGCGAACTCACTGACAACTGGAACTGGATGAATGGCTGGGGTATAAGAGTTGGAATCCTTGACCCAAACCAGATGATGTAGACATCCTTTGGAAATGAGTTTCTGGGCCTTAAGGTAGGAAATAAACCTACCCTTAGGTGCTGAACTGTTGCCCGTCCATTCTAATATTGGCTCATTAGGAAACTGGAACTTGACAACTCTAGTTCTGCAATCAACTGAGTCATAGAAGGAGTGTAACCAATCCATCCCGAGAATAAGGTCGAAGTCGACCATGTCTAGCTCTATGAGATCAGCTGGAGTTACTTTGTTCAGGACTGAGACTGGGCGATTTCTATACACCTGGCTGGCTCTAACTGACTCGCCAACTGGGGTGGAGATTGAGAATGGTTCTGAGAGGACCTCTAGACTTATATTGAACTGAACCGCTACATAAGGAGTCACAAATGAAAGAGTAGCTCCTGGATCTAAGAGGGAATATACGTCTAGATGGAAGAGACATAACATACCAGTAACTACGTCAGGTGATCTCTTCATATCCTGACGAGAAGATAGAGCGTAACAACGATTCTAGAACTAACCGCCATCTATACCTGATGAATTGGCATGCTGAGCTGGTCGGCCTACTGGAGTTGCTGAGGTAGTGGATTGTGATCTTCCCTGTCCTACTGATGGATATTATTTAATTCGTTGTCTGAGCTTTCCACAATCGAAACAACCCTCCCTGCAATGTAGACACTCTCCAGGATGATTTTTTCCACACTTGGGGAAAACTGGATACCTGTTCCCTGTACTATGAGCCTGAGACTAAGTGCCAGATGACCCACCCCTCTGATCCTGGTGGGACCGAAAGGTTGGGGCGCTGGTTGAGCTAGGTGATGGGGCCCTCTACTGTTGTTGCTGTGTGCAGCTACCACCGCCAGATCACTGGTGGCCAAAATCTGAATGACCAGTTCTTGCCTGCTTATTCTTACATTCCATATCTTTCAGCTTCTCTACCTCTATCTGTTGGGCATAAACAATTAGGCTAGAGAGGTCCATGTCCTTAATTAGCATCGCAGTCCTGCACTCCTTGAGGACTAAATTAGATACTCCATTAATGAACTTCAGCATACGAACCTTTGGCTCGGCTACCATCTCTGGAGCATACTTTGATAGTCTGGTAAACTCCACAGCATATTCCTCCACTGTCCGGTTACCCTGCCATAGGTTCATAAAATCTTGACATCTTAGCCTCCCTCATCTCCCAAAGGAAAAACCTGTCCAAGAAAGCTGTGTGGAACTCCTTCCACTCCACTGGTATTTCTTTCGTTGGCTGCCCCTCCTTCCACTACTCATACCAAACCTGGGTTACCCCTTTAAGCTGATAGGCAGCTAGGGCATCACTCTCGGAGGAGCTGACACCCATAATAACGGTAATCTTCCTAACCTTGTCTACAAACTCTTGGGGGTCCTCCACCACTTCAAATCCTTGAAATGATGGAGGGTTCATACAGGTGAAGTCCCGCACCCTTGCAGCTGTTGTAGACCTACTCGTGTTCACCGGCACAACCAGCTGATTCACCTGATTGGTCACGATCTGAGCTAGTAACTGAATGGCCGCTCTAAACTCTGCAGTAGAAACTAAATCATCTTGACGAGATGTCGGGGCTGGTGGAGCAGGTCTGTTGGCATTACCGTCCCTTCTTCCATTACCGCGTCTGGGAGGCATGGTTTACTGAAATGAAATAGAGCACGAATTAGAAGGGAATTTCTGGAATTGAACTTTGACGCACGATAAAGAATATAAAAAAAGGGAATTTTCCTAATAACATCTCGTAGCCTCCTCGTCATAAGTGTGGCGCGCTTCATACCCGTTAAAAGAACTCTACTCGATTCATCTTTCAGACTTTCCGAGGATACTCTAAACCTAGGGATTTGATACCAAGTTTTTCACGCCCCGAGCCTACACCCTAGATGTAACACGGTACTTGGAGTCACAACTGACCCCAATTCAACCCCTGGTCTATCATTCACCAGTATTCTAAGTAATCATGCATAGCTGAACTTGAAAAAATATCATAAAGCATTTATGAAAGACAAGTATGAAAAGATAAAGTTCAAAACATTTGAATAATACTGATAAATCTGAAATTCATGTCTGTTTGAAAGCCATTTAACTGAGGAGTTGCTGGGACAAGCCCCCAGCTAACTTTAAGTCTAACTGAAACTAATAAATGACTGAAGGAAAGAAATAATGCCCTCGGATGATGAGGACTCACACTTCAATTGCTGAGATGGAGAATCTGAACTGCGACATCTAGCGGTGTTGAGTCTGAGAACCTGCAGCTGTATCATGAAATGATACAGCATAAAAGTATGCGTCAGTACTTTGAATGTACTGAGTAAGTGGGAGAAACATAACTGAATATAAAGTCTGAACTGAAATGACACGCAATGACCAACAGGTAAGATGAACTAAGCTACTAATGTAATATGAAATGGTCAAGATGACCCTATCTGATGGTCAAGGAAATGCCCTAAGTCTGAATCGCTGAGTCTGAGATACTATACATAACTGAGTTAAACTGATAGGGATGAAACTGAACTAGGATTCTTATTCTGAAACTGGACTAGACTGACTAGTGGGAGAGTCTGTAACCGACATATAACCATGTTAGCTAGACGTGGAGTCCAATGTATACACCCCACCGATAGGACCCAATATACCTTGCCAGGGTATAAAGGCATGAACTGAGTGATCATAAAAGTCTGAGGCCAATCAGGCCAATAATCTATAATTGTAACCTACGCTGACAACATAGATCTGGGAACCTCGGTGCGCTGGAACCCCGGTCTGCTCGGTGCTAAGTCCTACTCCCACTGGAAAACCTATACTGAAATACTAGGCTAATAGCTCAAAACTGGGGTACCAGACTAAGCAGGGACATATAACTAAAAGTACCTTGAGAGTCTTATCGAATCAGATTCTAAAACTGGGTTCTAGACTAGTCAGAGCTGCTCATCTAAGAGCGTCGTAACTGTCTAAGAACAAACTAAAATCTGAACTGGGGTCCTGGGGCAAGTTAAAGCCATATATTTGAAAATTCATTATTGCTTAATGGACCAATAACTGAATTCTGATTCTAATTCTAATATCTGGGAGGTACTTCTGACACCTCGAGAATTTTTATAGTAAGATGATTAGTTGAAAATTTCTACATAGTTCTGAAGGGATTCTACATTCTAACTAAATTGAACTATTAAGCAGCTAATAGAGAATTCAACTCATTCCAACAACACGAGAATTTCGTAATATAGCAACAACGTAAGAATTCAATAAAACTAATATATCAAGTCTAAAATTATTCTTATTAATTAAATATTTGTTCGCTTCATATATAAAAGAGTTTCAAGGAAAATTCAGCCCAAACATGCTTAATTCACTAGAGGAAGATTTTCAAGAAAAATCATCTTCATACAAGAATTCAGGGCTTCAATTCACTCTTTCAAGAATCTCGATAATTTAAGTAAGAACTAATGGAATTCATATCAATAATAAACAAGAATATCATTCTATGAGAGATTGAAGAATAATAACATGTAATTTCTTCGTATTCGAAAAACTCAGGGCTAAAACTAATAGAGAAGTTATGGAAGAATTTTGGGGGACACAAGGGAAGAATAATATCCCTTGTTGAATACCCACATACCTGACGAAGAAACCTAGAGAAATATCTTGAGAATCGAAGAGGAAAGATCTTCCCTAGCTCTTGCTCTGAAATACTCTAAAAGAGAACTCTACGTTTTGTTTCTAGAGGGTTTGAGTGGGGAATGAGGAAGAGAACCCGTTACCCCCACTAAAACGTCTGAAATTAATGCTAAAATGGTGTAGTTTAAAACTTGAGAGGGTAGGAAATTACTAAATATCCCTTAGGAAATCGCTGGGAAAAACTGCCAGGTGACCCTAACGAGTCGTGGTGACTGACCATGACTCGTGGTCACACCCGTCAGGAACACTAGCTAAAAATTAACTGGCGTTGGTAACGGGGGACATAAGGAGTCATTATTGGGGACCACGACTCGTTTCCCTCATTCGTCAAGTACACTAGACAACACAATGTTTTCTCAACTCAGGTCTGACCACGAGTGCCCTAACGGGTCGTGGTCAGTGACCACGACTCATGAATTCCCTTGTTAGGTGCCCTGCCTCCCTCCTTTACATTATCCAGCCTCCTCTTTACGGCTCACCTAACGAGTCATGAGGTTACTTAATGATCAGGTGGGCCATCCTGTAAAATTTCTGCAGTTTTCCAGATTTTCTTATTTAAGTCCCAGATATTGATTTTGAGTTTCCGGGGCATTATAACATGGATGTTGAATTTTTAGCAGTGTTCCCAACGACTAGATCCCCACTAATTGTTAGGTACACCACGAGTCGTGGTGTCCGTCGTGGTGACTGGCAATATAATTTTTCCAGTGTTAGCAATAGGAGCAAGTAACGAGTCGTCATCACGGGTAATGACTTGTCTAGTCCCTCGTTGGGGATGGCAGTGTGATTTTCCTACGAATTTATTAAGGTCTTTTCCATAATTGCTAAGCTCCTAAGTCCTAAACTATGTCATTTTAAGCTCAGTTAGAAGGGTTTTAAAGATACTTAGCCTATTCTAAACCTCCCGATTCAATGCATGCAAGTTTAGAGCCTTTCCTTGGAGATCAAGCTGAGAAATTCCCCAATTCCTTCTCCAATTCCTTTGGGCTTTCAAGGAAGAGTGTAAATAAGATTTACCAAGGTATATAAGGCTATGCGTGAGAGTTCCTTTCATTCTCTTGCTCAAAATTCTTTCTCAGTTCCATGAATTTAAATTCTAGATTCAAGTTCATGATCTTACGGGGTTTATTCCTAATTTTGTGAAATTCTCTATGATCTATCTATGGTCAATTTCCTTCTTGTATCAAATCTTCTTTTAATATCAATGGGCAGGTTTTATACCTATTTTGATTATTAATTCATAGTTTCATATTTTAATTAAATTATGCCCAATTATGCAAGCTTCATGAAAAGTCAATTTGTTATTCTATTATGATTTTTTTGATCTCATTAAGCCTAAATAATGATTTATGATTCATTTGATGATTTCTCTTCAAGTACTCTTCATCGATTTATGAGTATCAAGTATATGCATTTCCACAAGTATGCATGTTATTCATGATTTATGAATTTATGATTCTTGGAAAACTCATGGGCCCTTATTCATGGATATTCATGTATTTCAAGTATGATCAAATATGTTATAATTTATTTGGCCATGAACTTCATGAATGATACAAGACTATGATATGAGCCTCATGTGCATGTTTTTGGGAGAAGTGTCTAGCACCGAGTGGACCTAGTGTTCAGGTAAACCCCATGGTCTCAGAACTACGTGAAATCGTAGGTATATACATATATTTATGGATCCCCTATTATATAACATCATGCACGTCCCTTGCCTGGAAAGCCTGGGACGGCTCTGCCCACTTGAGCGAAAAGTTGGGGCATCATGTAAGCTCTGTCATAATGGTGTCAGTTAAGACGAGTCCTCCCATTGTTCCTCATGATTTATGCATTGTTATGTTAATGTTACTTTGGATCTTGTTATGTTTTATAAATTTTCTCTTATGGCTATGATTATGGTTGGATTATAAATAGTTTGAAAACCTTGAGACCTTATGTTTATTATGATATTTACTTCATGATCATGTTGTCCTACTCTTATGAACTCTTATGTATTTTAACAGTCTGTTTTTACTTACCTCTCATATTCTGTTCATTCCAAGTACTGACGGCATACTCTATGTTGTATCGTTTCATTATATAGGCTTGGATGTGTTCAGGTTCAGTCCTACCGCTAGCCAGATTCTCAGAGTTAGTATTTCTTATGGTGAATCCTCATCCTTCAAGGACCTTTTTATCAGCTCATATTAGTAATTTTAGTTTCAATTTATTAGTGAGTTAGTTGGGGTCTTGTCCCATCAATTCATCAGGTTATAGAGGCTTATCAGACATAGCATGTATTTATCTTAACATCAGTATTATGTTTTCCGTTGCTCAGATGTTATTAGATTTTCAGACTTCCGCTTAAGCATGTCTGCTTCAGCTTCCCAAGTAGTTCCTTCTACTGAGTGATTTCTCCATAAAACCTTCGCTTAAACCACTTCCTTGTTTCCCTCACCATACGAACTTGATAGATAAAATTCTCAAGCGGAACCTCCTTTTAAAAGAGACTATCATCATCACCAACACCTCATCACCCTTTCGTGGGTGAAACATTTAGAGACATCTTGTTAGCTTCACCAACTTCCCTAAATACCACCACACCATCCAAGCCTATTACTAAAATCATCTCATGGCTCCTCTATAGGTTATACCATCCAAGAATTTCTCTATCTCCCTAGTATGACTAACAATTGCACTTCATGAACTTCTACATACTGAGCATCTAAGACACAGATAGCAAGTCATTCTAAAAATACCTATTGCAACCATTATTTCTATCACGGGTGAATGTACACAAGGCTTAGAGTAAGGAAATCGTAAGTACAAATCATTCAGGAAATCTAAACTGTGCATATAAAAGATGTAGCATGATCTTATAAGACGTTAAGGCAAATATTAAGGATTGAATTCATAGTTTTGAGCATACCGTGAGACATGACAAGAAGCTGAGATTTATGGAACCATGAAGTAAGACTGGGATTGCTGTCTGAAGGGGTTACTCCTCATCCTAGGAATTAGTATATGGGTACACGTAAGGAGTACCTGGAACTTAGATATGTGCATAACATATGTACATATGGAATGAGTAGAGTATCATATTGACTGAAGTATGGGGAAACACCTAAATAAGCATGGATCGATCTCCCATAGTTACTGTTCCTGGAACTTCCACACTTGGAAACTCAAAACTTGACTCGTTCCTTAACCTTATTATCTCCCCCTTAGATTAAAGTCATCATTTTAAGGCTTTGAACCCCTTCTTAAGGATAGGCTAAAATCACTATCTCTTGACTTCTCCTTTGTCTCTAAGGATACCTAAGAAGGCTTCGCACTTCTCCTGTCGTACTCCTTCACTCTTTTGGTGCCTTGCTTCAAGTCCATAAAATTTTATGCCTTAGCTTCTCTTAACTCCTGCGGGAAGAAATGGATCGAGAGCGCATCTTATTCCTCTGACTAGCGTTACACTTTGAAGCACATGATTTCTTGAGTTAGAAGGAAGTTTTTGGAGAGTTAAACTCTATTGCATGAACTGGAGTATGAAAGAAGAGAAGTTTCCTAAAACATTTCATAGCCTCTTACTTATAAGTGTGTTGCGCTTCACACCCATGAAAAAGACTCTACTTAACATGGCTTTCAGACATCATAGGACGCACCTAAACTTGAGGCTTTGATACTAAGTTTGTCACAACCCGAGTTTATACCGTGAATGCGACATGGTGCCTAGAGCCACAAGTGACCCCAAACTTACCCATGGAATAGCCTATTACTAACCTGATATGAATTTAAATAGAAAACTGTGCGGAAGCTAGCTAAAATGTAAACTATTTTTTTATGCATAAAGATATAGTTTGATAAAAACACTAAGTCACAAAGCTGAACATACTAACTCTATATCTGAAAGCCTCTACTAACTGATGAGCTGATGGGACAAGTTCCCAGCTAACTCTAAAGTATGAAAAGTAAAAAAATACAAAATAACTAAAATAAAGAAAATAACCCTAGTCCTTAGAAGATAAGGACTCACCACTTCTAGTTGATCAAGTTTGGAACGTGTCTAACCGCGGGGCTAAGTCTGAATACTTGACTCATATCATGAAATGATATAGAATAGAGAGTATGCGGTCAGTACTTTGAATGTAATGAATATATAGTATATGCAACAAAAGTTTAAAACATACTAGTAATGTAAAAAAGTCAGTACTAAGTATATATCTGATGCATAAACTAAGGCATAGCATAATGACGTTATATGAGATGTATAAATACTGACATGAAATGCTAGTCTAGAAATAACTAATGAAAACACGAGTAAAGTTTGTTTTAAGGATCATGTGCATGCATTGAAAACTGAAGCTTTAACTGTAACTAAAAATTGTAACTTGTAAGAACTGTACTGAAACTAAAACTGCCTATTAACCGATAAACTCCAATATGAGCCTCGTGGATCCCAACCTATAACCCTGGTTGGGAGGTTTCATACCTTGCCAAGGTTAAGAACCATGACTGGCGTGATAACACTCAAGGAGACACTCTCAACTAATGAGGATCCCTGCATGAGCCTATTGAGGCAAGGGAAACATTCTCAACTAGTGAAGATCTCATATTCATCAGGCAAAGGGATACACTCTCTACTATCAAGGATCCCTTATCCTACGGTGTCACCTAGTTTTGAGATCTAGGTGCGTTAGAACCCTGGCCTACTCGGTGCTAAGAACTACTCCTAACTGAACATAAATATTGATAATCTAAAACTGATGTCCTAAAACCGATCAGAACAACTTTATCTAAAATTTTCTTGATAGCCTAATGAACCATAACATACTGATCATACTAAAATCGTAGGTTTAAATCAAACTGTATGTTACACCGCGTAAATTCTTGACATGTAGATGGCCTATTCGCATGTTGGTTAAGAGTTTTAGAATGCCATACATGCTAGAAAAAGGCCCGGGGAAAGATCGGACAAGC
>JACEIK010004168.1:0-39298 GCA_018107945.1 Datura stramonium | reverse complement strand
AATCTGAGTTAGAGTCATCCAGGCACCAGATGTGCTTAGGCTCAGTAGTCTAGCAGCCCAGGTCCTAATAGGGGCCAGTCATACCCCCCAAGGCGGGGCGTGACAGACACTATGCTATAGCCTATTACAAATATAGCAATCAAATAGCAAAGAGGAATCTTTCCTCCACCCAACACTTAAGCAGTGCACTATCCTCTGTGCACACACAATCATATCAAAAAGTAGGGTAAAAAGGAACTTCCTAGGCCGCTAAGCATCATTATCAGGATTGTAATCCTGATCTTTATCCTCATCATCATCGCCAGCAACCTGCATGGTTCCCGTAGTAGCATCCTCCTCCTCCTCATCATTATCCAGATCATCGGCACCATCAATGAGCACCGTGGCCTCATCAAGCGGCTCCTCAAACGCAGGTCCTAATCTACACATCTGCATATCACTCTCCATGAGTGGGTATCTATCCTCAAGGGCTTCCATCTCTTCGACTGTGGTGGGTCTCCCTCCTATCTTCAACTGCAAGTCAAGCATCCCAAATATACGACCTTGCCCGCTTTCATCACGAGCCTAACGATCAACTATAGTGAGGATTTGAGCTGTGGTAATGATGGTCTCCTTAACCTTTGTAACATTAGTCATCTTCCCTGCCAGGTGCCCTGCTAGAGGTGGGTGAAGATCTGCCTCTTCCTCATCAATGCCTACCTCTTACAAATACTTGGTCAAGAAACTACCACAACAATATTTTCACCTGCAGTTGTTTCGTGATCTCCTTATATTATCTCAAATCAACGTACCAAAGTTAATCGGTAACCCCTTTATAAGCATGTACACAAGCACAACCCACTCTCTAGTGATTTCTGTCATGTGAGTCCCTGGGAGGAACACGACACAAACTATCTTCACCCAAACTTTTGCCTCCTTATTTAAGTAGGAGAACGCAAGTGTGGAGTGAGTGCCCTTGTGGTCTCTTTCGCATTAAGAGAATGAGTGCTCACCACATAGAGTATGATGAATGTCATGGTAAGGAGGCCTCTCAAGCAAGACGAAGTACTCTGAATGGTCTACTACAGGTTTGCCAAGGAAAGCATTGAACCTCTTGTAAGTGAACTGCACCACTTGACCCCTTATCTTTACTTTGGTGCTTTCTCCAAATGATGTGTCCCATTTTGCGTAGAACTCCCTCACCAAGGTGATATTGCACTCCTCCGGCTCAGCAAAGATGTATCCAACTCCCAGCTCACGGAGCTTGTACCTAATAGCAGGGAACTCAAGCGTTAGGAAGCCCTCATCAATCAAATTTTTAGGAGAATACTTAGCCTCCTTCTGTGTCTTGAACCAGGTAAGCCCGTGAGTCTCTACAACTTGTGCTCCAAAATAGTCTAGCAGGGCTAGCCTTGGCTGCTGATGAATGAAAATTTTAAAACACACACTCCTGATAAAGTATGAAGCAGACATTGTCAATAAAGAACCCAACAAAGGTTGGGGTTGATCCCACATGGAATATGGTCAAGATATAGAAAATGCTAGTATCTAAATTTATAAGTGTGTTATCTCCAAAAAGGGGGTTTTATGAAAGCAATTGTAACACAAGATTGAGAATTGATTGTTTTTTTTAATCAAGATTATGCATTTAACTATGGTAAGTATTCCAATGGATTCATAACTACTTTGGGTTTACACTTGTGATCTATCCCAATGCTTACTTGTAGAAATTGATAACTAGGGTTCATCCAAACGACTGGTTCTTCCGTATTGGATGACATACTCAATCACTGGGTGAGGTCTCATGAGCTATTTTACTTCAACAATTATCAAATTTGTCCCAAATTAACTATCGTGCGACCGCAGCGCAAGTTATACAATGACCCATAAAGATCAAAGCTTTGTTGTAATTCTCCTTTTCTAATCTCTACTTCTCTAAGTTCAAGAAATTAAATAACTTGGGCAAGTCCTAACATTGCGCTCTTTTAAGAAATCTTTATGAAGAAGAGAATATAATACAAGCATTTAACATTGGTTTAGAATCACTTTGTGCAACCCTAGTTTGTTAATTCCCTATGGTTCTTACAATTGTAGTTGTGGAGGTTTTAGCCTCTCATGATTGTAAGAAAATTATCATCATTTATAGATAAAAACATAATTTTAATACTTACAGAGATGATTAGAAGAAAACCCACTTGATTATTGCAATAAATTTTGAAGAATTATTCAAGAACAATGAAGAAAATCAAAGCAAGAAAATCTCCAAAACTGGAATAGAAAGATAACAACAACTTTTCCTCTCAATGTGTTTTGTGTATTTTCAAACCACTCTCTACTGAAAATAACCTAAAAAGTATTTATACAAATATTTGGAACCTTTTTCTAAGTAAATAGGGAAACTGCTGAAACTGCCGCTGACTTCACCTATGACCCGTAACAAGATTGTACCGGTTGTAGCTTGACTCGTACTTTGGCTGGCATCTGCTGAATCTGGTTAAGTGTTATGAACTGATACGACTCATACCATGAACCTATGAGTCGTATAGCTAGTCATAGTTTGATATTGAGAATTTTGGCGATCTTCTGAACTTCATCACGAATGGCGTGGTATGACTTGTGCCTCAGTTCTATGACCCATGACTCCTTCTCGTACCTTGAGATCTGCCAGTCTTCACTTCTTCAGAACTTTTCCACGGCTCCTTGATACGGGTCTTAGGTGGATATCACGATTCATGGTTGCTACCCTTACCAAGAGACTTAGCCTGTGCAACATCTCTTGAAGTTTCCGGTGACTACTATGGTACGGCTCATACCAGGATGGTACGGTTCATACTAGGATGGTACGACTCATTCCATGAGCCGTAAGTCGCCTTTTCCTCAACGCTCTTGGCATGGACTTTTCCACGAATCTCAGTACGACTCGTACCAGGATGATACGACTCTTACTGAGGTTCGTACTTAGTCACTTTTCTATAATTTTCTCCATCTTTTGCACAATTCAACTCTAACATCTATTTTCTCTGAAAACAAAGTAAAAGTGCCTCATTTCTATATAAACACACCTAATTCCATGCTTATTTCCAAAATTTAAGCATCGAAAGTACTGTAAACGCACAATACATTAGTGAACCAGCTCCTTTTGTACCTTTTCGAAGCCTCTTTAGACCTTGCCTACTACCTCAATATCCATTCCTTTGCTGTCTTTCAGTTCCATGATAACTCTCAAGAAAAAATTAATGACTACACAAGATTAGTTTGTGAATAACAAGGCTAGCTAATTAAGTGTTAAGGATGCAAGATTGACCCCACACTTAATTCGCTAGCATAATGGTTAGACTTTGTCAAACGAGGTACTCAAGACTTGCCCCATCATCATCCAATCTCACACACTAATTCATTCACCAACTCTAACTACAACCAAGTTCATGAATTTTTCAATTCTCCCCTCATATTTAGCTTTTCAAGAATGCCTAAATTGGCCATCCCTCTCACTTTTCCTTCTTCAATTCTTAATTTAAGTAATTCATACATGAAAGTAGAATTATTCAATTTATTCAACTATCCAACAAACAATTTACTACCATCTATAATAAATTAATCATGAATTTCAACAACTCAACACTTATTCACCTTCAAGAATTCAATACCCAAGTACTTTCTCTCTCTACCATTAATGCATCTACCCACCAAATTCATGAATTCAAATCACCATCCCCATTTATCCCCACCACTTCAAATTGTTACATTCAACACAAAATATGTTAATTCAACAAGGATACACATTATCATGGAAGAATTTAAGACATTAAAGTTCATTAAACCCATAATGTGAAACTTAAGCTTTTCACCAACAATGGTGATTTGGGTCTTTAATCTTGGGGAAGAAGGGTATGGGAGCATGCTTTCAACATTACCTAAACAAGAGAGAAGAAAAATACTTACTTGATTTGAGAAGGGGAGCTTCACCAATCCTTGGAGAAGACAACAAAGAGAGAAGGGAAGAGGGACTTACAGGTTTAAGAGGGGGAGGAGAGAGAATTTTTGCTTTTCATTTTTCAACTTTGTGATGGAAAAGGATGAGTGGGAATTTAAATAAGGGTGTGGGGCCTGAGTTTTTGGTAATTTTAAGGTCTCTGGGTCAATGTTGACCGAATTTGACCAAAACATATTTGACCACGAAGCCCCTAGCGTGCTGCCCCCTGTCTCATCATAGAATTAGAATTTTTTTTCCTTGGGGATTGGAGTTTCTGCAGCGCGCCACCCATAGCACCAACCTGGCTAATTTTTTTCTTCTAGAGTTTAACACCTGACCCCTATGCTAGGAATCTCACCCCATACTTAATCTTTTTAACTCGTTTTCCAAGATCTTTCTGCCTCCGAAGCTCTGTTCATCTCTACAAAAAAAAGAAAATATGTAAAAATGTTAGAAAGATAGGTTGCCTCCTACCAAGCACCTTAATTATAGTCGTGGAATGATATTCATGGGTTGCATCCCATGCAGTACCTTATTTAACATCGCGACACGACTATGGTCACTTTCACTCTTTCATACAAGTGAAATGGTGACCAAACTCACAATTTGCTGAACTTTCATATAGCCCACACTGCTCAACTAACTGATTGCTTCTTCCAGGTTCTACTGTCGGCTTAATTGTGAAGTCCTCGTAGTGAGGAGGCATCCTTGCTGTTCTAAACACCTCAAAAATAGCCTCTTGACCTTCCACCTTCATAGACATCTTGCCGTTTACTTGTACGATGACATCGGCGGTGGCTAAATATCCTCTCCTCAAAATGAGGGGAACTGCTGCATCAACTTCGTTAATATAGGATTATGTAGTCCACTAGAAGAATGAAAGGTCCCACCTTTATCAAGATGTCCTCTATTATTCCATCAAGGTAGGCCAGAAATCAGTTTGCCAGCTGCACAGTCAGTATGGTAGGATGAGGTTCGCCTAAACCCAAAGTTTTAAATAGGAATGCAAGCATCAAATTGATGCTAGCACCCAAATCACATAAGGCAGAACCAATTTACGTGTCTCTGATCACAACAAGAAGGGTGAAGCTCTCGAGGTCCTTCAACTTTTTAGGAATTTTATTCTGAACTCGAGAACTGCACTCTTCTGTAAGAGCCACAGTTTCAAACTCTATTAACCTCCTCTTGTTGGCCACAATGTTCTTCATATACTTAGCATATTTTGGAGCTTCTTACAAAAGTTCCACCAATGGAATGTTAACGTGTACTTACTTCAACAAGTCCAGAAACTTCTTGCAAGCTGCATCCTCCTTCTGCTTTTGAAACCTCTGTGGGAATGTGTGCGGTGGTATAGCTACTACAACTTTTGGTTGTGAGTTGCTTGACTCCCCCACCTCACTCTTGGACTTCTCAACCTGCTCATCAACCTTCTTTTCTCTGGGGATGCCCTCTCCTAGCTCCTTACCACTACGCAAAGAGATTATGCTCATATTTTTCTTGGGTTTCATCTTCGTGTTACTCAGAAGTGCCTTTTTTGGTCTATTCATCTGCTACAGGGACAATTGTCCCATCTGTCTCTCAAGCTCATGGATGGATTTTTGCATCTCATTCACTACGTAAGTCTATTACACTATCCATTGCTTCATCATCTCGTCAAGATAACTACTCAACTGCTGGCCCTGAGGCCTTAGGTAACTATTCTGGGGCCTTTGGAAGCTCTGGTTCCCTCCCCATGAGTGATTTGTTGCATTTAGGTACCCTTGATTATAGCTATTACCTGAAAAACCTCTACACCATTGTGTTTTCCCATAAAAAATACAGATTCGGGGTTAAGTGGACAACCTGAATATGCACGTCCATCTCCACATGCTTCACATAATGGTGGTGGAGTCTGCACCTGATGTACCTGCTGTACTTAGCTTCTTTCTGGTGTGATCACAATTTGCTAATCACATTCACCAGCTAGCTAATTTCTGCACTGATTTCTGCAACACCATCTACCTTGAGCTTCCTTGGCACTTTAGCTACTAAGAATACTCCTCTTGAGTCTTGATAATCCTAATTTCCCACTGACATAAAGTTCAAGAGAGCCTCAATTTCATCATAGCTTTTGGACAGAATCTGTCCTCGTACGGTAGCATCAAGCAAGATCTTTGATTCGGGCTTCAAATCTTCTATAAAGTTGTGCTCATTTATCTCCATATGCTACCTGTGGTGTGGATAATATCTCAAATAACCCTTGTAATATTCCCACACATGAGCTAAGGTCTCACTATCTTTGTGGACAAACCTAGAGATTGTCCCTCTCAACTCTTTGGTTTTCCTTGAAGAGAAAAACCTGTTGATGAATTTGTTGGAAGGAGCCTCCCATGTGGTGATGGAACGTGTTGGCTCATTTTGAAGCCACTCCTTGGCTTCACCAATCAGTGAGAATGGAAACAATATCAGCTTAACATATTCATCTGACATATTTTGGTAGTGGAAATTCTCACTCAACTCCACAAATAACATCAGATGCCTATGGGTATCCTCGTGCGATTTGCCCTTATATTGGCAAGTATTTTGGATTAACCACACAGTCCCTTCCTTTAGCTTTAAATTTTCAGCGATAGTCGACTTGACGATCTCTTTAGAAGTGTTCTCCAAGTTCGGCCTAGAAAAATTTATCACTGGAACTCTCTCTTGGTTGTCACCCTGTGCCTTCTTAAATGTTCTCCATGATTAACCTTCAAAAGGTTCTCTCCGTTTCAGGATCAAGAGAAGCCAAAAGTGATTCTTGACTTCCATACTTGGCATACACTGAGGGATGCCTTTAAATCTTAATCTCTAGATAAGGCATATAAGTAGTTCTAACCTCTCCCTCTAGTCCCACTCTTCCCAATTGGGGCTTGAGAACTACGTTGAATTGTAAAAGTGATTGTTATTGAATAAGTGGACAAAACTATATTACCACTGGTACCCTATCTCGATTATGGGTAGTCTCTTTTATAATGGACCCAAAGGTCACACCCATAACATACATCCATACCTATAAAAACACTCCCTTGCATGTCCTTTGCCACACTTGTTGTATGAAAGGCATTATGAAGTCTTCTAACCTATACTGTCTTATGACCATGTCTGATTCTATTTCCCTGACTATCCTTACCTCTTTCATCATTATTTGGGTCTTTGAGATGGTGCATTAGACGTGGAAGGTGAAGGTGCTGATGACCAATTATTAAAGAATGATCTGCTACCACCTCCTTGATATCCCTCATTATTGCCAGCTGACCTGACCTTTTATTCTTCTCTCTATCTCTACCAGATCTAATCTTTATGTTACGTCCTCCATCTACTATTGAAAAGCCATCAACCAAGAAATATCCATGTCTTCGTTCAACAAGGCTATTGAACACTCACCCTTCATAATAGATCTAAGTCCAAGAACAAATCAGCATCCTTTCTTGCATAGTGGAAACCAACTAGGGAGCATATCGAGAAAGTTGAGAAAACTTGACACTTTACTCTTGAACGCTCATGTTTCCATGCTTGGGTGTTATATATTCGTTAACCTTGACCTCCCTAATCTCTAAAGGTAAAATGTTATTCATAGAAGCTCTTGTGACTTCCTCCCAGATTATGGGATATGCATTCTCTCCTCATAAATCATCCTAGGACTTGTACCATACAAAAAGAAATTCAATTACCTATATATTATTAGTATTCACAAATTGGAGGATCCTTTCTATGTAATTGATAATGTTTTGTGGATCCTCTTCAAGATTGGCTCCTCCTAAAAATTAGAGGATTTATTAGAATAAATTTTCTGATTGGAGAACTTGTTCACCCTTTATGAGAACCAATACTCTGAGGTACAGTTCCTTGACGTTGCTATTGTGCAACATCAATCTAGGTGGGAAGCTGTATGGCTCCCTTAATATAAGTTTCAGAAGAGTTTGGTTGTTGCATAAATGATATGGAGTTTCCCATAGGCTCCTTAATTATTGGGGGGATGAATTGGGTATTTGGGATAGATAGTTGACCCCTGAATATGGTTTAATCACCCTAAGTCTAAGGAACCTCATCAGGGTTTGTTTCTTGAGCAACATTTTTCCTTTGACTCATGGTTGCTTTTCTTTTGTAGGCATTTTCTGAAGGAAACATAGTAAAACACGGGTTGGAATAAGTCCTTAGAGCTCAGTTCTATTGTGGGATATAGAGTATGAATAAAGGGTAACATTTTCGAAATGTCTTATAGCCCCTCAATTATAAGTGTGATGCACTATACGCCCATAAGTAGGACACTACTAGATACAACTTCATAGACTTCCTAGAACATTTGAATCTAGTGCTTTGATACCATGTTTTTTAGTAGGTCGTAGCATTATTATGTCATTCCTCGTAGGAGTATCTTGATGATTCGTAGATCATGGGATATAATAGCTAGAATGGTGATGTTGACTTGGATGCTTGAGATATTTTGACTTGTTGTTCATCTTGACTATGTTATTTTTGGTTTTTATTTTGGCGTCAATTTTCTTATTTTATTTGAGTCATTGTAATCGTAGAATAATGACAATTCCCTATGATAGATGGATGACAACCATATTAAGGGAAGTTTGGTAACTTTTTTTTTCTTATTTTTAGGATTCACTCATAGGTCATCCACTTGTATTCTTGTTGATATTCTGTTTAGATGCTGTGCTGGAGTGACTAGAGTGGTCCTCTTGATTGCATTAGTGATCATCCATGAGAGACACACATATATCTTTAATTTGACTCAATATATCCTTTTGGCTTAATAATGAATAAACTTGTCATTCAATATGACTGTGTGAATGTGTAGCTATAGAAACTAATTAGATTCTTGTTTCCATGAGAAGTATAGCTATATACCTCATTCGAAGAGAGCTAAATTCCAAGTCATGAACTTCAGAGAACAAAAAATTCAGGTTGGGGCTATGGCTGGTGCACAACGTTAGCCCTTGAACTTTATAGAATTGCACTTCACAAACATGGTGAGATGAGTGACTCCCTGCACCAAAGGTGTCCAGACTTAGAGAAATTTGATGAACACCTTAGCAAGATAGAGTGGGAGGCGCACTAAACCTTGTCTGGAGCTGAAATTATTTGTAATTTGACTAAGTCTGTGGTAAGATACATGGGGCGGTGCGCCAGAGTTATTCTGAGGCGGAAAATGCTGATTGTAAAGACAAGTTCTGAAGGGCAGAAGCGTCATTTGAAGGCTCATCTATAAATAGCGGTCTTAGGTAATTTGTTAAAGAGTTTTTGACATCTTGGAGAAGTCTTTAATCATTTTTACATTCCATAGTTCGTTCATGAAAGCTTGTAAGCTGTTTGGAAGGAAGACACAGTTCTGCAACTAGGTTTTCTCTTCTTTAATTTGTATTTTCGTATGATGATGAATAAGTATTCATTTTTTCGCTTTTCTATAAGTGGATAAACTTATATTCTAAGGTTTGGCCTTGGATAATGGTTGATTGTTTGAAAGAATAATTAAACTTGGTTTTGATTCTTGGATTATGGTTGTTTGTATTTATTTTTGTTAATTTATTATTTATAAATTGATCACCTTGTAAGTAATCTGTTGGCTTTCAATTGAACTTGGAAAAGGAAATCGAAAGGGTTAAAGATAAATAAAGAATGGGAATTCAAAGATCCTTGAACCCATTGGTGATAGGATAGAAGTTGTTGTTGAGGATAGGGATATACCGTTCAACCCCTTTTAGTTGAAATACAAGTAAGCATAATCATCGTCTCATTGTTCTCCTGCGATCGTAGAGATATAGGTGTTAGGATTCATTAAATAATTCTTGGATGTTAGGGATAGTGGTAAGAAATGGGATAGAAACTTACAACTATCGACCATAGGAAGAATCATACTAGTTTAATTACATCTTGAAAATATAACTTGAAACCAACCAAGTGCAATTGCCCTAGTCTTTCACCATCATCGAAATAAAAACAAGCTTACAATTGTTTCAGCTAATTTTATATTTGAAGGTTTAGTAGTTTAATTTTCCAAACCAATCTTCAGTTTAACTATTTGATAGATTAGTGAAATTAAAGTGACAACCTTAAAACGAATAAATTGACAAGTCCCTTAGGTAGGATATCTGGACTTCAAAATCCTATATTACATGAAGACTACGTGCTCAAACTTCACCTGCCACACCCCGAGTTCACACCTTGCACGAAACACGGTACTTGGAGTCACAAGTAACCCCAAGTCAACCCCTGGTCTATCATACACTGGCATTCTGAGTAACATGCAACTATATACAGCGAAAGTTTGTGAAAAAAATATAAGTACTTGAAAGAAATAAAGATGGTTCAAAATATTTGAACATATTAGAGTAAAGCTACATGTATGAAAAACTAATTTGCGTCTGTAAGACACTATGACTGATGAGTTGCTGGGACAAGCCCCCAACTAACTCTAAATCTAAATAAAAAGGAAAGAAAGTATAACTGAAGCAATAAATATCCGTCCTCGAAGAATGAGGACTCACCAACTAGAACAGCTGAAGTTTGCGGTGAGTGATAAGCTAGCAAGGCTAAGACTGAGATCCTGCAGCTGTATCATAAAATGATACAGCATAAAAGTATGTGTTAGTACTTTGAATATAATAAGTAATTGAGCGAAATATAACAGAATGGAATAAATGAAAAAAAGAAAATGCTGATCTGGAAGGACATGTAATGACCAACTAAAGAAACTGAACTAAATAACTGAAATACTGAGATGGTCAAATCATGTTCTAAATCTGGAATACTGATCTGAACTGAACTGAAATTGGACTAAATTAACTAGTGGGAGAGCCTATAACCGACATATAACCACCTGAGCTAGGTGTGGAGTCCGATGTATACACCACATCGGCAAGACCCAATATGCATGTCCAGGGTATAAAGGCATGAACTGGGTGATCACAAGAGTCTAGGGCCAATCATGGCAATAAATACTGTAACCTATGGTGGCAATGTAGTCTTGGGAACCTGGATGTGCTTGAACCCCAATCCGCTCGGTGCTAAGTCCTACTCCCACTGGATAGTCCTAGACGGAATACTAAGCTGATAGCTCAAAATAGGGGTTCAAGATCAGTCAGGGATACATATCTGAAAGAACCCTAAGGGTCTTATCAGACCAGACTCTGAAACTAGGTTCTAAGAATGGTCAAAGCTACTTATATGGAAGCACCATAACCGTCTACAGAAGAAACTAAAATCTGAAACTAGGGTCCTAAGGGGAGTTTGAGTTGTTTATCTAAAGTATAATGACCACCTAGTGGACCAATAAAAACTGAACTCTATATCTAATTTTGATAACTGGGAGGTACTACTAACACCTCGAGAATTTCTGTAGTCAAACTGACCAGCTGACATTTTTTGACTGACATTGAGAATTCTAGCATTCTTACTAAAACTAAACTGACAATAGTAGGATTTCATTTCAATGCTCCTAACAACATGGGAGTCCAACACACTGATAAATACAACCAAAAATTTTGATATTCAAGCACTAATGCAAATTTCAAGACTATCTAATTCAAGAAATAGGGCTAAATTTCACTTTACAAGATTTAGCATCATTTCAGCCACAAACTAGTGGAAAATATCTATTATTACCATGGTATAATAATACACATAATTTAGACAAAGTATGAATAGAAATTTCTTGACATTCAGTAATTTCGAGGCTACAACCGATAGAAAGAAATAGGGAGGAATTTAGGGACACAAGATAAAAACTATTCCCTTGTTGAATTCCCACATACCTGGTGAAGAAGCCCGAATAATTTCTTGAGAATCTGAGAAGAAGTAGACTTCCCTAGTTCTTGCTATGAGAGTTCCTGAGAGAATTTGACAATTTTTTTCTGAAGGTCTCAGTGGGGAATTAGGAAAGAAACCGTTTAACTCCTCTAATACGTATGAAAATATGCATAAAATGACGTAGTTTAGAGTCTAGGAGGGTAAGAAATTACTGAAAGACCCTTGAAAACTCACAGGGGAAAATTGATCGTCATTCCTCACGAGTGACCTACAGGTCATGGTCAGTGACCACGACTCGTGGTCAAACCCGTGAGGTGCACTTCCTGGAACCCAATGATGGTCACCATGATGGACCTAACGAGTCATGGTTAGTGACCACGAATCGTGGTCACCTTTCGTGGGCTACACTACCGAAATATCCTGGGAGTCCCCACGGGCGACGCCACGACTCGTAGTGAGGACCCATTGGGTACACTGTCAACCTCCTCTAACTCTTGAGCAAGTCCTGACCACGAGTCACCTAACGGGTCATGGCATGGACCACAATTCGTGGTGACAATTCATTAGGTGCACTGCCTAACCTTTCCCGGTTTTATATAATTCTTGACCATGGGTCATATCACGACTAGTGGGGGTTGACCATGACTCATGGTCAGACCCGTAGTCACCCATACACCAAGTTTCACAATAAGCTCCCAAGTCTCGCCACGAGTCACTTAACGATTCGTGGTCACTCCCCACGGGTCAAAAAATGACTCGTTTTGTGACCTGGTGAATATTTTCCAATTTTCTCTGATTTAAGTCCCGAGTCTTGTCTTTGAGTTTTCGGAGCATTACAATATCTTCCCGTTGGGAACATTCGTCCTTGAATGTTGGAAAACACACAGGAAAGCAGAGAATGGAAATCTTTTTTACAAAAAATACTGATCATGAAAGCTGAAAATTAGTAGAATGACTATCCCTGAACTGAATCACAAGTTTGAATTGAATTCACTAATCATGCACCTGTTCATTTACATGAAAGAAATTGAGACATACGGACTAAAAGAAGTTTTGGGAAAGGAGTTGATACCTTGAACTAAAACAGAGTCGGAAGGGAACAAATGGGGGTATCTAGCCATTATATCCGCTTCAGCCTCCCACATAGCTCCCTCAAACTGTTGATTCCTCCACAAGACTATGACTGAAGCTATTTCCTTGTTCCTCAGCTTACGAACATGATAGTCAAGGATTTGGACTAGGACCTCCTCATATGAGAGACTATATTTCACTCCCACGCTTTCCAATGGAACAATTAAAGTTGGATCACCAATGCACTTCTTTAATAGTGACACATGGAATACTGGGTGCACAGATCAGCTCATAAGTTACCTTGCCAATTCACCTCAGAAATCTATAGGGTCCTACATTTCTTGGGCTGAGCTTTTCCTTCTTCCCAAATCTCATCACCCCTTTCATGGGTGAAATTTTTAGATAGACCCAGTCATCCACAACAAACTCTAATTGTTTTCTCCTTACATCAGCATAAGATTTCTGATGGCTCTGAGCTGTTCTCAATCTTTCCCTGATGAGCTATACCTTCTGCATGGCTTCATAAACCGAGTTTGGCCCGATTTTAGTAGATTCACCAACCTCAAACCATCAAATAGGAGACTTGCACCTTATACCATAAGATGCCTCAAACAGGTCCATCTAGATACTGGAGTGGTAGCTGTTGTTGTACGCAAACTCGATAAGAGGAAACTGGTCATCCCAAGTGCCCTTGAAATAGATCACGCACACTCTCAACATATCTTCTAGGGTCTAAATAGTCTGCTCAACTTGCCTATCTGTCTGCGGGTGAAAAGCTGTGCTGAGCTTGACCTGTCTACCAAGTCCCTTCTAAAAAGACTTCTAGAAATATGAGTTGAACTGGGTACCTCTGTCTAAAATTATTGATAATGGCACCCCATGAAGTCTGACCAACTCCTAGATATAAATCCTACTATAGTCCTCAGCTGAATCTGTAGTTTTAACTGGGAGGAAATGTGCTGACTTAGTCATCCGGTCTACTACTACCCTTATAGAATCAAGTTGCCGACGAGTTCGAGGCAGACCCATAATAAAGTCCATGTTCACTTTTTCCCACTTCCATGTGGGTATGCTGATATCTTGGGTCATACCTCCTGGTCTTTGGTGCTCTACCTTGACTTGCTGGCAGTTCGGGCACTTAGCTACGAATTCGGCAATGTCTCTCTTTATGCCGTTCCACCAGTAAATATCCCTCAAATCGTGGTACATTTTAGTAGCACCAGGGTGGATTGAGTACCTCGAACTGTGTGCTTCAACTAATAACTGTTGTCTCAATTCACTGATGTCCGGTACACACAATCTGCCCAGGTAATGGAGCACACCATCTCCCCCTTTGGAGAAAACCTCAACCTCTTTCCTGAGAACCGCTTCTGTAAGTTTAAGTATGATGGGATCTTCATCCTGTTTGGAATTAACTTCAACAACCAAAGAGGAATATGACCCACTCTTCATTACCACTCCACCCTTAATTTAGTCAACCAACTGTATCCCTAACCGAGCTAGTCGGGAATATTTGTTGCCAATTCCTTTTTGCCTTCCTCAACATGAGCCACACAACCCATAGACACTCTACTTAGGGCGTCAACCACCACATTGGATTTGCCCGGGTGATATAGTAAGCTCATGTCATAATTCTTTAGGAGCTCTCACCACCTTCCCTGACGAAGATTTAGGTCCTTCTGGATGAATACATACAGAAGGCTCTTGTGATTGGTTAAAATATCCACGTGAACACCACACAGATAGTGTCTCTATATTTTTAACGCAAACACCACCGCTGCCGACTGCAAGTCATGAGTCAGATAATTCTTTTTATGAATTTTGAGTTGTTTGGAGGCACCCGCTATCACCTTGCCCCTCTGCATTAGAACGCAACCAAGTAAACTCTAGAAGCGTCGCAATATACTACAAATCCATCTGATCCTTCTGGTAGGGTCAACACTGCAACGGTAGTGAGTCAAGTTTTTAACTCCTGGAAACTCTTCTCACATGCATCTGGCCATTGAAATTTCACCTTCTTCTGAGTCAGCTTAGTTAGAGGAGATGCTATAGACGAAAAGCCTTCCATAAAGCATCGGTAATACCTGGCTAGACCCAAGAAGGTTCTGATTTCAGTTGGGGAGGTAGGTTTAGGTCAATCTTTTACTGCTGCTATCTTTTGAGGATCAACCTAATACCCTCATCCGAGACCACATAATCTAGGAAAATCACGGACTTTAACCAAAATTCACACTTGCTGAACTTGGTGAATAGCTGGCGGATTCTGATTGTCTGAAGCACTATCCTCATGTGATTATCCTTCTCTTCCTCATTTCTGGAGTATACCAGAATGTCGTCGATAAATACAATGACGAACATTTCCAGATACTGCTTGAAGACACTGTTCATTGAGTCCATAAAGGCTGCAGGGGCATTAGTTAGTCCGAAGGACATAACTATAAACTCGTAGTGACCATACCGAGTCCTGAAAGCTATTTTCGATATGTCACACTCTCTGACTCTTAGCTGGTGATATCCCGACCTGAGATCTATTTTGGAGAAATAGCTGGCTGCCTGAAGTTGGCTGAACAGGTGATCAATTCTAGGTAGGGGATACCTATTCTTGACTATGACCTTATTCAAGTAACGGTAATCAATGCACATTTTGAGGGTACCGTCTTTCTTTCGCACGAATAGCATTGGGGAACCTCAGGGAGAGATGTTGGGTCTGATCAAACTCTTATCAAGAAGATCTTTTAGCTGCTCCTTCAACTCTTTAAGTTCAGCTGGAGCCACTCTACAAGGAGGAACAGAGATGGGCTGAGTATCTGGAATAAGGTCTACACCAAAGTCGATTTCCCATTCAGGAGGAACTCTGGGAAGATCTTCGGGGAACACACCTGGAAATTCCCTAACAACGGGGACTAACTGGATAGTTAGGGTCTGAGAGTTGGAATCTTTGACCCAGACTAGATGATAAATACATCCATTAGATATAAGCTTCCTAGCCTTAAGGTAGGAAATAAACCTACCCTTAGGCGCTGAACTACGACCCGTCCACTCTAGAGCTGGCTCATTAGGGAACTAAAACCTGACGACCCTAGTTCTGCAGTCGACTGAGGCATAATTGGAGTGTAGCCAATCCATGCCCAAGAAGGAGGTCGAAGTCGACCATGTCTAACTCTACAAGGTCAGTTGGAATGACTTTATTGAAGTATGAGATTGGATAGTTTCTATACACACGACTGGCTCTAACTGTCTCGCCAAATGGGGTGGAGACTGAAAATGATTCTAAGAGGATCTTTGGACTGATATTGACTTGGACTGCTACGTAGGGAGTCACGAATGACAGTGTGTCCCCCGAATCAAGAAGGGCATACACACGTAGGTGGAAAAGATGTAACATACCCGTGACCACATCCGGTGAGTTCACCTGATCCAAATGAGATGATAAAACATAAAAATGATTTTGGCGTTGACCGCCCTCCGTACCTGATGAATTAGCCTGCTGAGCTGGTCGGCCTGCTGGTGCTGCTGAGGTGGTGGATTGTGACCTTTCCCGTTCTGCTTACAAGAATTCCTTATGTCGGTGACCAAACTGTCCACAACCAAAATAGCCCCCTCGACCCTGAGGACACTCTCCTTGGTGGTTCTTTCCGCACATGGGGTAAGCTGAATACCTGTTACCGACACTATCACTCTTGGACTGAGAGCTAGATACTCCACCCCTCCAGTCCTGGCGGCACCGAAAGGTAGAGGTTCTGGCTGAGCTGGGGTGTTGGAGCCCACTGCTGCTGCTGCTGCTGTGGGTGGCTACTATAATCAAACCTCTGGTGACCATAATCTGATTGGCCAGTCCTTGCCCGCTTGTTCTTTCGCTCCATGTCCCATAGTTTTTCGGCCTTAATCTTCTTGGCATAGACAATCAGACTAGAGAGGTCAATATCCTTAATCAGCATCGCTGTCCTGCACTCTTTAAGGACCAGGTTCGACACCCCATTTATAAATTTCAGCATGCGAGCCCTTGTCTCGGCCACCATTTCTGGAGTGTATTTGGATAACCTGGTGAACTCTAGAGCATACTCTTCTATCGTCCGGTTTCCCTGTCTCAAATTCATGAACTCCGCTACCTTTGCCTCCCTGAGCTCCTGAGGGAAGAAGTTGTCCAGGAAGGCTGTAGTGAACTCTCCTATTCCATCGGTCCTGCTTCCGCTGGCCTCCCCTCCCACTACTCGTACCAGACCTGGCTACCCCTTTCAGCTGGTAGGAAATAAAGTTGGCACTCTTGAAGGGACTGACACCTATAATTCGGGTGATCTTTTTAATTTCATCCACAAATCCTTGTGGGTCCTCTCGAACCTTAGATCCATAAAAATCTAGAGGGTTCATCCGAGTGAAGTCACGCACTCGGGCAGCTGCTTCAAAGCCATTGTTGTTGATTGGAACCACCTGCTGGTTCACCTGGTTGGTAACAATTTGGGCGAGCTGCTGAATGGCCCCCCCCCTGAATTCTATGGTAGACACTGAGTCATCCTAAGGGGCTGCCGGTGCTGGTGGGGCAGGTCAGTGAGCATTGCTAGCCCTTCTTCCGTTACCACATCATGGATACATGATTCACTGAAATGAAATAGAGCATGAGTTAGGAGAATGATTTTTTCAACTGAAATTTCAACACACAATTAAGAGTATGAAATAAAGGGAATTTTCCTAATAACATCTTGTAGCCTCCTCGTCATAAGTGTGGCGCGCTTCACACCCATGAAGAGGACTCTACTCAATGTGGCTTTCAGACATCTAAGGATACTCTAAACCTAGTGCTCTGATACCAAGTTTGTCATGCCCCGAGTTCATACCCTGGACGGAACATAGTACTTAGAGTCACAAGTAACCCTAAGTCAACCCCTGGTCTATCATACACTGGCATTATGAGTAACATGCAACTATATACAATGGAAGTTTGTGGAAAAAATATAAATACTTGAAAGAAATAAAGTTGGTTCAAAATATTTGAACATATTAGAACAAAGCTACATTTCTGAAAAACTAATCTGCGTTTGAAAGCCACTATGACTGACGAGTTGTTGGGACAAGCCCCCAACTAACTCCAAATCTAAATAAAAAGGAAAGCAAGTATAACTGAAGCAATAAATATCCGTCCTTGAAGAATGAGGACTCACCAACTAGAACAACTGAAGTCAGCGATGAGTGATCGTCTAGCAAGGCTAAGACTGAGATCCTATAACTGTATCATAAAATGATACAGCATAAAAGTATGCGTTTCTACTTTGAATATAATAAGTAAGTGAGAGAAATATAACAAAATGGAATAAATAAAAAAAATAAAATGCTGAACTGGAAGGACATGTAATGACCAACTAAAGCAACTGAACTAAATAACTGAAATATTGAGATGGTCTAAAAGACGCTGTCTGATGGTCAAAGCATGTTCTAAATCTGGAATACTGATCTGAATTGAATTGAAATTGGACTAAACTGACTAGTGGGAGACTCTATAACCAGCATATAACCACATGAGCTAGACGTGGAGTCCGATGTATACACCCAATTGGTAGGACCTAATATACCTTGCCAGGATATAAAGGCATGAACTGGGTGATCACAAGAGTTTGGGGCCAATCTGGACAATAAATATTGTAACCTAAGGTGGCAACGTTGTTCTAGAAACCTGGTGCGCTAGAACCCCAGTCCGCTCGGTGTTAAGTCATACTTCCACTAGATAGTCCAAGACGGAATACCAAGCTGATAGTTTGAAACTGGGGCGCAAGACCAGTCAGGGATACATAACTTAAAGCACCCTGAGGGTCTTATCAGACTAGATTCTGAAATTGGATTCTAAGACTGGTCAGAGCTACTTATTTAGAAGTGTCATAACCGTCTACAGAACAAACCAAAATCTGAAACTAGGGTCCTAAGGGGATTCAGAGTTGTTTATCTAAAGTGTCATGACCACCTAGTGGACCAATAAAAACTAAATTCTTAATCTGATTCTGATAATTGGGAGGTACTACTAACACGTGGGGAATTTTTGTAGTCAAACTGATCAGCTGACATTTTCTGACTGACACTGAGAATTCTAGAATTCTTACTAAAATAGAATTGACAATAGTCCAATTTCGTTTCAATGCTCCTAACAACATGGGAGTCCACAACACTGATAAATACAAGCAAAAATTTCGATATTCAAGCACTAATGCAAATTTCAAGACTTTCTTATTCAAGAAATAGGACTAAATTTCACTTCACAAGATTTAGCATCATTTCAGTCACAAACTAGTGGAAAATATCTGTAATTACCATGTTATAATAATCACATGATTTAGACAAAGTGTGACTAGTAATTTCTTGACATTCAGTAATTTCAGGGCTATAACAAATATGAGAAATAGAGAGGAATTTGGGGACACAAGGGAAGAACTATTCCCTTGTTGAATTCCCAAATAGCTTGTGAAGAAGCCCGAAGAATTTCTTGATAATTTGAGGAGAAGTAGACTTCCCTAGTTCTTGCTCTGCGAGTTCCTGAGCGAATTTTACGATATTTTTTCTAAAGGTCTGAGTGTGGAATGAGGAAAGAAACCATTTAACCCCTCTAATAAGCCTTAAAATATGAATAAAATGATGTAGTTTAGAGTATAGGAGGGTATAAAATTACTGAAAGACCCTTTAAAACTCACAGGGGATAACTGATCGTAAGTCCTCATAGCTGACCTAACGGGTCTTGGTCACACCTGTGAGGTGCACTTCCTGGAACCGGTTGATGGTCACCACGAGGGACCTAACGAGTCGTTGTTAGTAACTACGACTCGTGGTCACCTCTCGTGGACTACACTGCCTAAATATCATTGGAGTCCCCACGGGTGACACCATGACTCGTGGGTGTCCTAGACGAGTCATGGTGAGGACCTGTTGGGTACACAGTCAACCTCCTATAACTCTTGACCAAGTCCTGACCATGATTCACCTAATGCATCATGGAATGGACCATGATTCATGGTGATAAATCACTAGGTGCACTGCCTAACTTTTCCCGGTTTTATATAATTCTTGACCATGGGTCATATCACGACTCGGAGGGGGGGGGGGTTGACCATGTCTTGTGGTCACACACGTGGTAACCCATACACCAAGTTTCAAACTAAGCTCTCAAGCCTCACCATGAGTCACTTAATGACTCGTGTTCACTCCCCACAGGTCACAGAATGACTCATTCTATGACCTGGTGCAAATTTTCCAATTTTCTCTGATTTAAGTATCGGGTCTAGTCTTTGAGTTTCCGGGGCATTACATCACCTGTTGGTAATTCAGACACTTAGCCACAAACTTAGCTATGTCCTTGTTCATTCCATTCCACCAATAGACTTCCCATAGATCACAGTACATCTTGGTGGTACTTGGGTGGATAGAATACCGAGAGCCATGGGCCTCGCTCAACATTCACTCTCCCAGGTCATCAAAAGTTGGCACACACAATCGGCCCTAATATTGGAGTTCACCATCTCCCCTTTGGGAGAAAATCTCCACCTTCTAATTCCGGACAACTTCCTTTGGCTTCACTAGAATAGGATCCTCATCTTGCCTAGCCTTGACCTCAGTCACCAATAACGATTCTGACCTATTCTGAGTTATGACACCACCATCTGTCGAGTCCACAAGGCGAACCCCTAAATGAGAAAGCCTGTGGACATCCTTTGCTAACTCCTTCCTCCCATCCTCAACATGAGACACTCTATCCATGGACAACCTACTAAGAGCATCTGCAACGAAATTGGCCTTGCCCGAATGATAAAGGACACTCATGTCATAGTCCTTGAGAAGCTTCAGACATCTTCTTTATCATAAAATTAGGTCCTTCTGAGTGAACACATACTGAAGTCTCTTGTGATCTATGAACACATCCACATGCACCCCATATAAGTAGTGTCTTCAAATCTTCAAAGAAAACATCACGACTGCCAACTTTAGGTCATGCGCCGGGTAATTCTTCTCATGAGTCTTAAGATTTCTAGAGGCGTACGCAATAACTATGCTATGTTGCATTAATACACAACTGAGACCAACCCTAGAGGAATCATAATACACAATAAAACCATTCGTTCCCTTGAGCAGGGTAAAACATTGGAAATAAAGTGAGTCGAGTCTTTAACTCCCGAAAACTCTTCTCATAAGTGTCTGACCGCTGGAATTTGACCATCTTCTGGGAAAATTTGGTCAATGGTGCTGTAATGGATAAAAATCCCTCAACAAACCTCCTGCAGTAGCCAAATAAACTCAAAAAGCTCTTGATATTCGAAGGACTAATTGGTCTAGGCAAATTCTTCATTGCTTCTCTCTTTTGAGAGTCCATTTGCACACCCTCGTTAGATGCTACATGACCCAAAAATTCCACTGAATTTAGCCAAAACTCACACTTGCTGAATTTAGCACACAACTAGCGATCCATGAGTGTTTGCAACACAATCCTCAAATGATCGACATGCTCCTCCTTGCTTCGAGAGTATATGAGAATATTATCTATGAAGACAATCATGAACACATCCAAATACTGCTTGAACACCCTGTTCATAAAATCTTTAAAAGTTATAGGGACATTCGTTAGTCCAAAAGACATAACCACGAACTCATAGTGACCATATTGATTGCTAAAGGTTGTCTTCAAAATGTCACTCTCCCTAACTCTTAACTGATGATATCCGAATATGAGGTCTATCTTTGAGAAGCACTTAACACTCTAAAGCCGGTTAAAAAAGTCATCAATCTTGGGGAGGGGATACTTATTCTTGATTGTGACCTTGTTCAACTGCTGATAGTCGATGCACATTCTAAGGGATCCATCCTTCTTTCAAACAAAGAGAACTAAAGCATCCCATAGGGCTCTAGTAGGCTTGATTAAACCCTTGTCTAGGACATCTTTCAACTACTCTTTTAACTCCTTTAGCTCGACTGGAGCCATTCTGTAAGGAGGAATGGATATAGGTTGCATATCAAGGAGAAGGTAAATACCAAAGTCAATCTCCCGCTCAGGAGGGACTCCTGGTAGATTATCTCGAAATACCTCCGACTACTCATATACTATAGGAACTAACTAAAGAGTCGGGGTGTCAAATGTAGCATCCTTAACCCAAACTAGATGGTACACAGAGCCCTTAGAGATCATCTTCCTATCCTTGAGAGAGGAACCAAAGAGACCAATAGGCACAACTGAACTACCCTTCCACTCTAGAGTCGGTTCACCCAAAAATTGAAACTCTACCGTACGACTTTAACAATTGTCTGAGGCATAACATCCATGTAACTAGTCCATATAAAAAATGACATAGAAATCGATCATATCTAACTCTACTAGGTCAGTTGAGGTGACCTTCTAAAGAATTGTGATAGTGAAATTTCTGTATACCTGTCGAGCTACAACTGACTCACCGATATAAGTAGAGACTGAAAAGGGTTCTGACAAGATTTTAGGACTAAATATGAAACTAACAACACCATAAAGAGTCAAAAATATAAGGTATCCCCTGGATCTAATAATGCATAATTCTTCAAGATGGAATACTCGTAACATACCCGTAACCACATTGGGTGAACACTTTTGCTCCTTTCGAGATAAAAGTGCATAGAACTAGCGCTGGCCGCCACCTGTACTAGTGGATGCACCCTGTTGAGCTGTATCGACTGGTAGAGCTGCTGAACTGGTGGCTGGGTCACGACCTCTATCATGGCCCTATCTATCTGCAGGGCAATCTCTAAGCATATGACCGGGCTTGCCACACTCGAAGCACATGTCTGAACATGCTAAACACTCTATTGTGTGCCTCTTACCAAATCTCCCACAAACTAGAATGCTGGGCTCTCCTAACATGCTCCCTTAACCTCTAGAGCCTAATGCTCTACTCCTCTAATCACATATAAGCCTGGGCTTGACACTGGTTGATGATGGTGCTAGAGCTGATGACCTTTGGTGAAATCGGGGATGGTGTCCTCCCATAGATCTCTACTGGGAATGCCTATAGCTGCCTGTCCTGGCCCTCTTGGCCTCTCCCTCCTTCTCCTTCAGCTGATCCGCCTCTATCTGCTGGACATATATGACTAACCGGGAGAAATCTAGGTCACTGTTCAACGTGGCGGTCCTACACTTCTTGACTAGTGAATCTACTACTCCATTCACAAATTTGCTCAGATGAGCCCTCTGGTCTACAACCATCGCTGGCGTATATTTCGACAGTCAGGTAAACTCTAAGGCATACTCCTGAATAGTCCTGCGGTTCTGCTTCAAGTTGATGACTCCCATCCCATGGGATCTACTCCAACTCCCTTGCTATCCTTCCACTAATGGAACCAAATGTGAGCAACCCCTTTCAGTTGATAGGAGGCTAAGTCCGCACTCTCTTCCCTAGTCACCCTCATAATCTGCGTGATTTGCTGCACCTCCTCAATGAACTTATGCAGGTCCTTGCCCACCTTCCACCTAAGAAACTCAGGTGGGTTCATTCTAAGAAAGTCTCGAACTCTTGCAGATGCTGCGTTCCCATTTTGGGGAACGTGGTCCACCGCCTACTATTTGACCTAAGTGGTCATGGACTGTGCCAATATCTAAAATGCCACACTGAACTAGGCATGAGCGACCTACTCGGGAAAACGATCTACTGGTGCTGGTGTGGCTTGTTGATGCCCATCTGCATCGCCATTTCCATTGTTATTCCCATTACCATTTCTTCTACCATTTACTCGGCGTGAAGGCATATTTCTACAAATGTGTATAGTATGAGTAGAGGAATAGATAGGTACTACATCGCACGACATAGATCATGACATAAGGAAAATTTCCTAAAACGTCTTCTAGCCTCTTCCCCATAAGTATGGAGTACTTCACACCCATGGAAAAGACTCTACTTAATGCAGCTTTCAGACACCCTAGGACACACCTAAACCTTTGCTCTGATACCAAGTTTGTCACAACCCGAGCTGAGACCCCAGATTGAGACATAGAGCCTATAACCACAAATGGCTCCAAGCTAACCCATGGCACATGCATAGCAATTTAAGAGCATAAAGAAAGTGGAAATTAGGAAAACATGAATAAGTGGAAATCTGGAATATAATATAGGCCAAAAATGTAGTTAACACTCGACAAGATGAATCATCTACATAATGTCTGAAAAGCCTCTAAAACATTTGATGAGCTGATGGGACAACTTCCCCAACTAGCTCTCTAGAATCTGACAACTGAAATAACATACAAAGCATAACTACTAACTATCCTTGAAAAATAAGGACTCATACAAAATATGGAATGGATTGGACTAAATAGAAAGTAGTTATTGGTGAGACTGAGCTGGATCACCCAAACCTATATCATTAAATGATATAGCATAGAGTATGCGGTCAGTACATGAAATATATTGAGTATATAAGGAAAGTAAAACATTCTTAGTAAATCATTAGTTAAAAACATGCTTATAGATTAAAATATCATGAGAGTAAGGACTGCATGCTAAAAACTGTATCTGAGACATACATAATCAAAAGATTACTATCATAACTGAACATAGTGACCCAAGGTTTAGAAATAGAAATCATATGACTTGTCATAGCTGAAATTGTAAGTAAAAGCTTATAAGCTGATCATCAGGTCAAATCTGCTGTAAAACATAAACTAAAAATGATGAACACGAATAACTGAAATCATGAGGAACAATGGGAGACTCTTCATAACTGACACCAATGTGATAGAGCTTACATGATTCCCTAGTTATCACACTGAAGTGGGTAGAGCCGTCCAAAATCTTGCCAGGGATAAGGACGCTAAACCATGATATCGATATCAACCTTAGGCCCCTTAGGATAGGGAAAAACTCTTTTTTAGAGGTCCCAAACATGTATATATATATATACCTACGTTGGTGCATAGTTTTAAGACCGGGGAACATCAAACCTCAAGCCTACTCGGTGCTAGACACTACTCCTAAAAACATGCATAATGTTCACATTTTTTTCAATGAAGTTAAAATTATAATCACATGTATAGTGCTCACAGCATCTTAAAATGAAGTTTAAATCATAAATTTATACATAGCTTGAAATATGAACATTGAGAGTCTTGGCTCTAAATATATTATAAGCTCTATTAGGAGTATTAACTCCAAACCATATGATAAGCTGATCTTATTAGCCTTGGCTAAATCATAAAAACATACTTAACTTGTATGGGCTTTCCCCAAATCATAAAATCATGCATACTTGAAATAGATTTCATAAATCATAATCATGGAATTATAAGTTGAGATTTCATAAACATTCATGCATACTAGATATCTCATTATACTTGAAAACATGGATCATAAGCTTGACTTTTTATAAAACTTGCATAATATGGAATAATTTCTAATAACTTGAAATCATGAATTATGATCAAATTGAGGATAAAATCTTCTCATAGACTTAAAATCATGAACATGAGGGGATTAGACCCATAGACATAGCATAAATAGTTTCATAAAATTAGGTTAAAACCCTAGGAATCAATACACTTGATTAAGAACTTGAATTCATAAACTTGATAAGAAGTTTGGGTATAAGGGTAGAAGAAATCCCCTATTCATAGCCCTACATACTTGGATAACCTGATTTCCAAGCTAGCCTTGAAAGGCCAAGAGAATTGGGGAAGAAATTGGGGGAGAATTCTAGCTTGATCTTAAAAGGGAATCTCAATACATTGAATGCATGGGAGCCTAATGACTTGGGATATGCTTAACCCTCTTAAAATACTCCTTTCAAGGCTTAAAATGACTTTATTAGAAAGTTAGTACCTCTAGAATTTACAAAACTACCCCCGAGAATTTGCGTTAAGAAAACTATCTGTCGACTACAATGACCACTCCAACGGGTCATCATAGGATACCATGGGCCATCGAATCATTCTTTGCATCTTAAGCACTTCTGGTACTTTGCTAAGGCTCTGACCAATGACAAATCAAGATGAGTCATCGTATGAAACAACGACTCGTTACTCCATCCATTGCTTCTAGGGGAAATTATTTTACTCTTCTGATTCTCCAACCAACGACCAGAAAGGATGAGTCATTACTTGAAACAACACTTCATTATATCCTCTTGTCATCACCTCGGCTACCCTATCATTGCTTCTAAAGTCCTTCCAATGGATCGTTACCATGAGTCGTTACTCTCCACCATGGGTTGTTGTACCCTTCATTGTCAATGACTCATATCTAGGCCTTTGCGGAACTCCATTCAACAACCACCCGGGACGACCCATTGGATCTTCCAATGAGTCATTTCTAGGCTTATTCTTTGTTGAGAATCCTGACTAGGGACTTACCACTAGGGACACAATATGTCATTGTTCCCTACAATGACTCTTCCCCTAATTCATCCTGTCACTCTGGTGAAATTTTCCTGCTTTTCTCTGGTTCAACCATCGGGGTTGATCTTAGGAACTTTTGGGGTGTTACAATTTGTGACCAGGGCTTCGCATTAGCAAAGTGGAATCGTCATAGAAAAAGTTTTGGGTCCTTTCATCACGATTGTTATAGCTTGTCCATGTTTGCGAGGTATCTGGGTCAGGTCAGGTTGTGTTCGTGCGGGTAAGTCACTTCGCAAAGAACAAATAAATCTAAATAGAATGAAGTTCTATGCGAACATAGAATTCTTATTTCAATTTTTGGAGCTATAGACCTTGGATTAGGGAGATATTTTGAAGTTATTTATAGATTTCATCATAGGGGGTAAGAATCTAACTAGATATTTTGTATTTTTGGATAATCTATCAATTATTTGGTGCTCTAATCCACATTTGAGTGTTGGAAATTAGGGAATTTTTCCCTAAGTTCTTAAATTGGAATTTTCTCAATTTGAGGATTGAGACATGCTTGGATTCAGTTTATTTTTAACGCATAATATTTCTACTTAATGAGTAAACTAATTTTAAAGTTAATTTCTAGTTTTGATCAGAGGTGCTCGGGATTGAATTTTTGACTCGATATTTGAATTAAATTTTATATAGAGATATGGTGTTGATAGACTCGTTGTCATGACCCAAGTCTATACCCTAGATGGAAGACAGTTCCTAGAGCCACAAATACCCCAAGTTAACCCATGGCATAGCATATCACTAACTTGATCTGAATTTATAGCGGAAGCAATTAAACTTTAAGAAAACAAATTTTCATATAAATACTGGGATAACTGAAAATTTTAGTCAAAAGCCAAAATACTAAGTCATAAAACTAGAAACACTAACTCTCTGTCTAAAAGGCTCTACTAACTGATGATCTACTGGGAAAAGTCCCCATGTCATTAGCCGACTGAGACTCTGAACCAAGACACGGAACCTAGAACCACGAATGGCTCCAAGCTAACCCATGGTACATACATAACATGACTTTAGAGTATAAAAAAGTGGAAATTGAAGCATAAATATGACATGAGCAGAAGTCTGCATTTCATAAAGACAAAAGCATAAACATAACTCAATAATGCTGAACTATCTATACATGATAATTTGAAAAGCCTCTACTACTATGACGAGATGATGGGACAACACTCCCAACTAGCTCACTATTTCTGATACTGAAAGTCATGATGAAAACATAAAAATGATAACGTCCCTGGAAGATGAGGACTTACCCAAGTGGGAATAGGACTGGACTTATTGGGAACAAGCTATCGGCGAGACTGAGCTAGATCACCCGAACTTATATCATGAGAGGATATAGCATATAGTATGCAGTTAGTACTTTGAATGTAGTGAGTATGTAAGTTAAGTAAAATATTCTAGTAGAACGACAATCTAAAATCATGAGTATAAATCAAGAAAGATCATGAGAGTAAAGGCAGTATGCTTAAATCCATAAATTTGAAGTATGCATGAGCATAAGCTATTCATCGTAATCTGAACATAATGAAGCAAGATTTAAAAATAGAAATCATATAATTTGTCATGCTTGAAATAGTAAATAAAAACTCATAAACTAATCAATCAGTCAAATATTCTATAAAAATATAATATCATAAGTCATGAACATGAGTAACTGAAAACATAAGTTTGTAGTTATGTCATTTGGACTAAGTATGCTCCTACAACTTTTATGGATTTGATGAACAGGGTGTTCAAGACGTATTTGGACATGTTTATGATTGTGTTCATAGATGACATTCTCATATACTCTCGTAGCAAAGAAGAGCATGCCGCTCATTTTAGGGTGGTGCTACAGACTCTTAAGGATCGCCAACTATATGCTAAATTCAGCAAGTGTGAGTTTTGGTTAAACTCAGTAGTATTTTTGGGTCATGTGGTGTCAAGTGAGGGTGTACAGATGGACTCTCAAAAGATAGAGGTCGTGAAAATTTGGCCTAGACCAGTGAGTCCTTCGGATATCAGGAATTTCATGGGTTTAGCTGGTTACTACAGGAGTTTTGTGGAAGGATTTTCATCCATTGCAGCATCGTTGACTAAGTTGACCTAGAAGAAAGTAAAGTTTCAATGGTCGGAGGCCTGTGAAGAGATCTTCCAAGAGTTGAAGACTCGACTCACCTTACCACCAGTGTTGACTCTACCTGAGGGTAGGGGTTTGTTGTATATTGTGACACCTCAAGGATCAGCCTCGGTTGTGTATCAATGTAGCACAGTAAGATTATAACCTATGCTTCCAGGCAGCTGAAGGTCCATGAGAAGAACTATCCGACTCATGACCTCGAGTTGGCAGTGGTAGTATTATCCTTGAATATTTGGAGACACTATCTTTACGGGGTCCATGTGGATGTGTTTACGGATCACAAAAGCTTACAGTATGCGCTAACCCAAAAGGATCTAAATCTACGTCAAATAAGGTGGTTGGAGCTTATTAAGTATTACGATATGAGTGTCCTTAATCATCTAAGAAAGGTTAATGTGGTTGCTGACGCTCTTAGAAGGCTTTCTATGTAGAGTGTGTCCCATGTAGACGAGGAGAGGAAAGAGTTTGTGAAGGATGTGCATCGGCTTGCATGACCAGGAGTTCGTCTTGTTGACTCAACATATGGTGGTGTCATTGTTCAAAATGGATCAGAATCCTCCTTGGTGACAGAAGTCAAGGGTAGACAAGAGGAGGACCCTATTTTTGTAAAGTTGAAGAAAGTTGTTCAGAATCAGAAGGTAGAGGTCTTCTCCCAAGGGGGAGATGGTGTACTACGGTATTAGGGTCGTTTTTGTGTACCGGATGTTAATGAATTGAGGGAGGATGTTGCATGAGGCTCATGGATCCAGATATTCCATACATCCAGGTGCCACCAAGATGTACCGTGACCTATGGGAAGTTTATGGTGGAATGTCATGAAGAAGGACATAGCAAAGTTTGTGGCAAGGTGTCCGAATTGTCAACAGGTGAAGGTTGAGCATCAAAGAACCAGAGAGGTGCTTCAAGACATTAGTATCCCCTTTTAGAAGTGGGAGGAAATCAATATGGACTTATATTACAAGGTTGCCTCATACTTGTTGATAGTATGACTCTATTTGGGTTGTTGTAGACATGTTGACTAAAGCAACTCATTTTTTTATCGGTCAAAACTACCAATTCAGTGGTGGATTATGCTAAATTGTATATTCTGGAGTTAGTTTGGTTGCATGGAGTGACCTTGTATATCATATCAGACAGAGGTACTTAGTTTACCTCCCATTTTTGGAGATCAATTCAGAAGGGACTTGGTACTCAGGTCAAGCTTAGTACAATTTTTCACTTGCAAATAGATGGTCAGGATGAACGGACCATTCAGACTCTTAAGGATATGTTGAGAGCATGAGCGATTGATTTCAAAGATATTTGGGATGATCATTTACCTCTCATCAAGTTTGCATATAACAACAGTTACCATTCAAACATTCAGATGGCTCCATTTGAGGCTCTTTATGGGCGGAGGTGTAGATCGCCTATTGGTTGGTTTAATGTCAGTGAAGCTACGTTGATAGGATTAGATCCAGTTCATGAGGCTATGGAGAAAGTTTAGCTTATAAAGGAGAGGTTTAAAACAACTCAGATTAATCAAAGGTCCTATGCAAATGTGAGGAGGAGAGAGCTCGAGTTCAAAGTTGATGATTGGGTGTTTTGGAAGGTGTCTCCCATGAAGGGAGTGAGGTTTGAAAAGAAGGGAAAACTTAATCCCCGTTATGTTGGCCCATACTGAATTGTGAGACGTGTTGGCAAGGTAGACTATGAGTTGGAGTTTCCCTTAGAATTGGATTCAATACATCCAGTTTTCTATGCGTTGCTTTTAAAGAAATGCATGGGTGATCCAGCTTTGGTTGTTCTGGTGGAGAGGGCAGGTGTGAAGGATAGCCTTAGCTACGAAGAGGTTCCGATTTAAATACTTGACCGTCAGGTTCGGAAGCTAATAAACAAGGAAGTAGCTTCAGTAAAGGTTTTGTGGAGGAATCAACATGTTGAGGGAGCTACGTAGGAAGCCGAAGTAGATATGATGGAGAAATACCCACATATATTCGCTTCTAGTTCAGTTTCAGTTTGAGGTATCAGTTTCCTCCTTAGTACTCTATTCAGTGTCATGTTTAGTTCATGTGTCCCAATTTCTCTCATGTCAATGTGTATATGTGTGATTCATGAATTTAGTTTAATCATGTAATTCAGTTCAGAGTCAATCACTCTGTCAGCTTTAAACTTTAGATGTTCAGTGTTTGAGATGTCAGTTCTTTTCCTCAGCTTTTCAATTTGTTCATTCACATTTGAGGATGAATTTTCCCAGGGAGGAGATATTGTAGTACCCCAAAATCCCCTAAGATAAGACCTTAGGGTTCAAGCAGAGAAAAATAGGAAATTCTACACCAGATCACAGGACGAGTCGTGACCCGTGAGAGAATTCACGAGTCGTAAGTGACTTGTGAAGTGGAGGGAGAGTTGGCTAAGATTTGTGGTCAGGGGGTGACCACGAGAGAAGTAACGAATCGTTGTTAAGGCAAAGAGTCGTGGAGTTGGTCATGGTCAGGAGCTGGCGTGGATGTTGAATTTTTAGCAGTGTTCCCAACTACTAGATCACCACTAGTTGTTAGGTACACCATGAGTCGTGGTGTCCCTCGTGGTGACTGGTAGTGTAAGTTTTCAAGTGTTAGCAATAGGAGCAAGTAACGAGTCGTCATCACGGGTAATGACTCGTCTAGTCCCTCGTTGGGACTGGCAGTGTGATTTTCCTTTGAATTTATTAAGGGCTTTTTCGTAATTTCTAAGCTTATAAGTCCTAAACTGTGTCATTTTAAGCTCAGTTAGAAGGGTTTTAATGATACTTAGCCTATTCTAAACCTTCCGATTCCAGGCATGCAAGTTTAGAGCCTTTCCTTGGAGATCAAGCTTGAGAAATTCCCAAATCCCTCCTCCTATACCTTTGGGCTTTCAAGGAAGAGTGTAAATCAGATTTACCTAGGTATGTAAGGCTCTGCGTCAGAGTTTCTTTCACTCTCTTGCTCAAAATTATTCTTAATTCCATGAATTTAAATTCTAGATTCAAGTTCACGATCTTACGGAGTTTATTCCTAATTTTGTGAAATTCTCTATGATCTATCTCTAGTCAATTCCCTTCATGTATCAAATCTTGTTTTAAGATCTATGGGCAAGTTCTATACCAATTTTGATTATTAATTCATAGTTTCATATTTTAATTAAATTATGCCCAATTATGCATGCTTTATGAAAAAGTCAATTTATTATTCTATTATGATTTTTTTGATCTCATTAAGCCTAAATTATGATTTATGATTCATTTTATGATTTCTCTTCAAGTACTCTTCATCGATTTATGAGTATTAGGTATATGCATTTTCACAAGTATGCATGTTATTCATGATTTATGAATTTATGATTCTTGGCCGACTTATGGGACCTTATTCACGGCTATTCATGTATTTAAAGTATGATCAAGTATGTTATAATTTATTTGACCATGAGCTTCATGAATGATTCACGACTATGATATGAGCCTCATGTGCATGTTTTTGGGAGAAGTGTCTAGCAGCGAGTAGACCTAGTGTTTAAGTAAACCCCGTGGTCTCAGAACTACGTGCCACAGTAGTTATATACATATATTTATGGATCCCCTATGATATCACATCATGCACATCCCTTGCCTGGCAAGCCTGGGACGGCTCTGCCCACTTTAGCGAAAAGTTGGGGCTTCATGTAAGCTCTGTCATGACGGTGTCGGTTAAGACGAGTCCTCCCATTGTTCCTCATGATTTATGCATGGTTATGTTAATGTTACTTTGGCTCAATTTATGTTTAAAATGTTTCTCTTATGACTATGATTATGGTTGCATTATTAATGGTTTGAAAACCTTAAGCCCTTATGTTTACATTATGATATTTACTTTATGATCATGCTATCCTACTCTTATGAACTCTTATGTATTTTAACTGTCCGCTTTTAATTACCTCTCATACTCAGTTCATTCTAAGTACTGACCGCATACTCTACATTGCATCGTTTAATTATACAGGCTCGGATGTTCAGGGTCAGTCCCGCCGCTAGCCAGATTTTCAGAGTTAGCATTTCTTATGGTGAGTCCTCATCCTTCGAGGACCTTTTTATCAGCTCATATCAGTAATTTTAGTTTCAATTTATTAGTGAGTTAGTTGGGGTCTTGGCCCATCAACTCGTCAGGTTATAAAGGCTTATCAGACATAGCATGTATTTAGCTTCAGATCAGTATTATGTTTTTCATTGTTCAGATGTTATTGGGTTTTCAGTATTATGTTTTTCATTGTTCAAATGTTATTGGATTTTCATACTTTCGCTTAAGCATGTTTCATTAATTTATTTTCCACTTGTCGTATGCTCTTAGTTATTGTGTTCATGCCATGGGTCGACTTGGAGCCTCTCAGGGTTCCTTGTCTCATGTCTCTATTGGGCCTATGTTCGGATCGTGACAATAAATATTGATAATCTAAAACTGATTTCCTAAGGCTAGTTAGAACTACTTTATTGAAAGTTTCTCGAGAACCTAAAGAACCATAACATACTGATCATACTAAAATCATGAGAAAATCATAGCTTTAAATCATACTGTAAATCATGCATACTGAGATCATGGTAGAATCATATACTTAGAACATACCATATTTTTCGAAAACCATACTAAATCATGGGCTGAATTTTAAGGAATCATGCTACTATCAAATCATGGGTATACATCATGCAATCAAGACTGAATCATGATCATTATATGCTATTTATCATGAGAACCTTGAAACTCATGGAATACATGAGAGAAATCATGCATATAATGGAAATCCCAAGACATTGTTTCTAGATAATTGAATTTGCTAAAGTTTTTGAAAATAATTGGGACGCAAGGGTGAAAGGAAACCCTTATTGATGTCCAACATACCTGGCTTGAATAATTCCCTACTAGTACTTGAAGCTTGAAGCACTTGGAGAGGAACCCCAGGTGTTCTTGAGCCTCGAGAGAAGAAGACAATTCAAGAACTGAGTAAAAATCCTAGCTTTAATATCAATGAATTCTTTCATAGATGTAGGGCATAAGGATGATTAGAAATCCTTAGGTTAGACTTACATACCTGAAAAACTAGAACTATAGACTCAATCTTGAAGAACCCTAATTTGGAGAAGAAGACTTCCTAGCTTCTTGAAGAACTTGAGAGCTTTGATCCTTGAATTGTAATTGGAATGGTCAGAAATGAATGCTTAGACTTTTGCAGTACTTAAATAATACTTTTAGGAATCCCAAACTATCTGGGTTTAGGCAACTAAATTGTGGGAACTCCCTAAGATAACCTTAATATCGTTTTTGGTAACTTCACACTTCATTGACTTTGACCCGTCCAATGACGACGTGTCACTTGACAGTGCCTCACTAAAATATTCATAACTTTTTATTGAGTACTTCGATTGATGCAAGGTCGGATGCATTAGAAAGAAGATTCAAAGTGCTTCAATGTGAGAGTTGAATCACTTAAAAATACTTCGTAAATTGGGAGCTATGGTCATTTAATGTTGATCCTTGTAAGAACTTATATGAAAATTCAATCAGTAAGAAGGCTCTCACCTCAACTTTGTGTTAGAGGTTCCTTATGAACTTCATTTGCATCAAATTCACTTTTCACACTTAAGAATTAATTTTAACACTTATTTTCCATAAAATTCATTGGGTTTGGGTCTATCCACATATCTAGAATGGTTTCAAACATATCCCGAAATTCTTTGGGGTTACAATATCTTCCCCTTGGGTTATTCGTCCTAGAATGAAAACTGATACTAGGCTTAGACAATTGTTGATCTATCTAAAATACTCAAACTCAAATCATAAAACACTCAAGCATACTAAGGAATTCAATGGCAGCTAGATGGAAATTGAAACCAATAAGAATGCTACAAGAGGAAACTATTACCTCACAATGATTCTAAATTAGGAAGGAATAAATGGGGATACTTAGCCATCATGTCTGCTTCAGCTTCCAAAGTAGTTCCTTCTACTGGCTGATTTCTCCATAAAACCTTCACTTAAACCACTTCCTTGTTTCCCTCAACATATGAACTTGACAGACAAAATTCTCAAGCAGAACCTCCTTTTAAAAGAGTCTATCATCATCACCAACACCTCATCACCCCTTTCGTGGGTGAACTTTTAGAGACATCTTGTTAGCTTCACCAACTTCCCTAAATACCACCACACCATCCAAGCCTATCACTAAAATCATCTCACGACTCCTCTGTAGGTTATACCATCCAAGAATTTCTCTGTCTCCCTAGTATGACTACCAATTGCACTTCATGAACTTCTACATATTGAGAATCTAAGACAAAGATAGCAAGTCATTCTAAAAATACCTATTGCAACCATCATTTCTATCACGGGTGAACGTACGCAGGGCTTAGAGTAAGGAAATATTAAGTACAAATCATTCAGGAAATCTAAATTGTGCATATACATGATGTAGCATGATCTTACAAGACGTTAAGGCGAATCTTAAGGACTGAATTCATAGTGTTGATCATACTGTGAGATATGAGTTTACATACATGATGAGTTTCAGACATGAAGCTGAGATTTATGGAACCATGAAGTAAGACTGGGATTGCTATCTAAAGGGGTTACTCCTCATCCTAGGAATCAATATATGGGTACACGTAAGGAGTACTTGGAACTTAGACATGTGCATACATATGGAATGAATAGATTATCATATTGACTAAAGTACGGGAAAACACCTAAATAATCATGGATCGATCTCCCATAGTTACTGTTCCTGGAACTTCCACACTTGGAAACTCAAAACTTGACTCGGTCCTTCACCTTATCATCTCCCCCTAAGGTTAAAGTAATCATTCTAAGGCTTTGAAACCCTTCTTAAAAATAGGCTAAAATCAATATCTCTTGACCTCTCCTTTGTCTCTAAGGCTACCTAAGAAGGCTTCACACTTGTCCTGTCGTACTCCTGCACTCTTTTGGTGCCTTGCTTCAAGTCCATAAAATTGTATGCCTTAGCTTCTCTTAACTCCTACAGGAATAAATGGATCGAGAGCGCATCTTATTCCTCTAACTGGAATTACACTTTGGAGCACGTGATTGCTCGAGTTAGAAGGAAGTGTTTAGAGAGTTAAACTCTATCGCACGAACTAGAGTATGTAAGAAGAGAAGTTTCCTAAAACATTTCACTGCCTCTTACTTATAAGTGTGATGCACTTTACACCCATAAAAAAGACTCTACCTAACATGGCTTTCAGACATCCTAGGACGCACCTAAACTTGAGGCTCTAATACTATGTTTGTCAAGACCCGAGTTTATACCGTGAACGCGACATGGTGCCTAGAGGCACAAGTGACCCCAAGCTTACCCATGTAATAGACTATTACTAACATGATATGAATTTAAATAGAAAACTGCGTGGAAGCTAGCTAAAATGTAAACTATTCATTTATGCATAAAGATATAGTCTGATAAAAACACTACGTCACAAAGCTGAACATACTAACTCTATGTTTGAAAGCCTCTACTAACTGATGAGCTACTGGGACAAGTTTCTATCTAACTCTAAAGTATGAAAACTAAAACAAGACAAAATAACTAAAATAAATAAAATAACCCAGTCCTTAGAAGTTAAGGACTCACCACTTCTAGCTGATCAAGTCTGGAATGTATCTAACCGCGAGGCTGAGTATGAATACTTGACTCATATCATGAAACAATATAGCACAAAGAATACACGGTTAGTACTTTGAATGTAATGACTATATAGTATATTCTACAAAATTTTAAAACATACTAGTAATGTAAAAAAGTTTGTACTAAGTATATATCTGATGCATAAACTAAGGTATAGCACAATGACCTTATCTAAGATGTATAAATACTGACATGACATGCTAGTCTAGAAATAATTAATGAAAACATGAGTAAAATTGATTTTAAGGGTCATGTGCATGCATTGACAACTGAAGCTTTAACTGTAACTAAAAATTGTGACTTGTAAGAACTATACTAAAACAAAAACTAAAATTGTATTGTTGGAGAGCCTATTAACCGATAAACTCCAATATGAGCCTCATGGAGCCCAACTTATATCCCTGGTTGGGAGGGTTTTCATACCTTTCCAAGGTTAAGAACCATGACTAGCGTGATAGCACTCATAATTTTAGGGAGACACTTTCAACTAATGAGGATCCCTGCATGAGCCCATTGAGGAAAAGGAAACATTCTCAACTAGCGAAGATCCCATATTCATCAGGAAAAGGGATACAGTTTCTACTATCAAGGATCCCTTATCCTACAGTGGCACGTAGTTCTGAGACCTGGGTGCGTTAGAACCCCGGCCTACTCAGTGCTAAGAACTACTCCTAACTAAACATAAATATTGATAATTTGAAACTGATGTCCTAAGACCAATCAAAACTACTTTATCTAAAAGTTTATCGATAGCCTAAAGTACCATAACATACTGATCATACTAAATTCATAGGTTTAAATCAAACTGTAAATCATGCATACTGAGATCAAGGTAGAATCATATATTTAAAATGGACCATATTTTTTGAAAACCATAATAAATCATGGGTTGGATTTTTAGGAATCATGCTAATATCAAATCATGGGTATACATCATGAAATCAAGAGTGAAATCATTAACATTATATGCTATTTATCATGAGAACCTTGAAAATCATAGAAGACATGAGAGAAATCATGCATAGAATGGAAACCCTAAGACATAGTTTCTAGATAATTGAATTTGCTAGGGTTTTTGAAAATAATTGGTACACATGGGTGAAAGTAAACCTTTATTAAAGTACCACATACCTGTCTTGAAGAAATCCCTACTTGTACTTGAAGCTTGAAGAACTTGGAGAGGAACCCTAGGTGTTCTTGATCCTTGCGAGTAGAATACAATTCAAGAATTGGGTAAAAACACTACCTTTAATCTAAATAAATTTCTTGTGTAGAGGTAGGGAATAAGGATGAAAAGAAATTCTTACCTAGGTTAGCCTTACATACCTTAAAAAATAGAACTATAGACTCAAGCTTGAAGAAACCTAATTTGGAGAAGAAGACTTTCGAGCTTCTTGAAGAACTTGAGAGCTTTGATCCTTGAATTCTAATTGGAATGGTGAGGAATAAGTGTTTAGGCTTTAGGAGTACTTAAATAATACCTTTATAAATCCCAAACCATTTGGGTTGAGGAAATTAATATTTGAGACCTCCCTAAAATATCCTTAAGATCGTTTTTGGTAACTTCATGCGTCATTGACTTTGACCCGTCCAATGACGAAGTGCCAATTGACAGTGATTCACTAGAATGCTCATAACCTTTTATTTCAAACTCCGATTGATGAAAGGTTGGATACAATGGAAATAAGACTCAAAGAGCTTTAATTTGATGGGTTGAATCACTAAAAAATACTTCATAAATTGGATGTTATGGTTATTTAAATTTTTTCCTTGTATGAAAAATTATATGGAAACTAATTCGGTAAGAAGACTCTCAACTCAACTTTGTGCTAGAGGTTCCTTATGACCTTAATTTGCATCCAATTCACTTCTCCCACATAAGAATTGATATTAACAAATTGTTTCCATAATATTCATCAGGTTCACAGTATATCCCCATACCTAGAATGATTTCAAACATAGCTCAAAAGTCTGAGGCATTACATAAAGAGAGTAGGGGTATTACATAAGGAAAGTTGGACTTTATCGCACAATATAAAACATGAAAGAAGGGAAATTTCCTAAGAATGTTTCGTATCCTCTTCCTTATAAGTGTGACGCACTTCACACCTATACTAAAAGACTCTACCTAATGCGTCTTTCAGATATTCTAGGACACTTTAAAATTGAGTCTTTGATACAAAGTTTGTCATGACTCGAGTCATTTTCCTGGAAGCGACACAGAACCTAGAAACATGAATCGCTCCAAGCTAACCCATGGTACTAGCATGACATAAACATATACTAATAAAAACTACGCGGAAGCTAGATTGAAGTATATTATAAAGGTTTAAGAGCTGGAAATAACATGAGAATCCTACAAGATAAATTTATAATCATTTTATATTTAAAGCCTCTAAGATTGATAAGTTGGAGGAACAAGTTCCCAACTAGCTCTACATAAACCGAGTCTGAAATAGTCAAGAAAAAATGAAATAAAACTCTCGTCCTTTGATGATGAAGGCTCATAAAGGCAAGGATGATCAAAGACTAGAGCGTATCTAGTTGCGAGGATGAGACTGAGTGCCTGAACCTATATCACGAGATGATATAACCTAAAATATGCAGTCAATACTTTAGATGTACTGAGTATGTGAAATAATTAAAACATGAGAGTAAGGACATCTTGATGGAAATCGTAATCATGATATAGTAGTAAAGCACTAAGATTTATCGTAGATGAAGTACAATGACCTAAGGTTTAAAACGTAAACATTGAGCTAAGCATGTATGAAATCATAAATAATTTCATATACTAATCAATAGGCCATGTACAAATACTGTAAAGTAATACATGTAATATATTCAAGATTGTGGGAGATTCGCATAACCAACATACTCTATGTGAGCACACATGGAGCCCAACTTGTGATCCTAGTTTGGAGGTGTTACACCCCGTAAAATTCCCGACACATAGATGGCCTATTCGCATGTTGGTTAAGAGTATTTGAAATCCATACATGCTAGAAAGAGGCCCGGGAAAAGACCGGACGAGAAACCTGTCGAACCATTGCGGAAGGAGCCGGGGCAGAGCCCCTCCGCGATGGCAATGTGTCACGGAGGTGGAGCTTCCGCGTTGGCTCCGTGACACGTTGGCCCTGTCGAGGCCCAAGTATATAAAGCCTTCACTTCGGTTTATTTCATTAAACATCTTAAATTTCCAGAGAGCTCGCGAGAGAAACAGAGGGAACGTAAAATATTACTAATTTTCGATCGATTACGCCGTCAAACGTAGTCCAAATTCAAATTAACCTCAGATACCGAGGTATTTAGCAGCAGGGAGCATTCC